>JAGFNX010000363.1:0-13552 GCA_017657125.1 Scopulariopsis brevicaulis
CGCCAGGTGCAGGGCATAAGTGCACCACGGTTGTTGCCTACCCAGGTCGAGTCAGTAAAGAAGATCACAGGCCTGATGACGCAGTAAGAAGGCAACTCACCTCAGCACGTATCTCTCCACAAACAAGCTCGTGTAGTTGCTGCGCCAGTTGCTTCGCGCCCACCGCGAGCATTGGTACAGGAACTTGGTGCCGTTTTCCAGAGTGGTCTCGAGCTCGCACTCAGGGTCGTACTGGACCCAAGTCTGCCACTGGTGGTTGACCAGCCAGCGAGTAACAAAGTTGTCATCATCGGCGTTCAGCGTGTACTTGCCCCACTTCTCCGTCTTGAAGCCCTCGAGGAAATCGTGGCTCGCTAGGATCTCAGTCCGGTAGGCACCGGTCCGGCCAGACATGCACGAGGTGCCCCCGTCCATATTGTGGGTCGCAGAGATCTCAAAGTTCCGTCGCTCGATGTAAGCGGCTCCGAGCCAGTTGAAGAACCGAACACTCAATGGCCCATCCCAGACTCGCTTGACCCTTTGGCAAGTGACAACTCCACCCATGCGAGGGTTCTCAAAAGGCGCAAGAAGCCAGGGCATCATCGTTGACGGCCACTCGACGTCGTCGTCGGCCAGGATGGTGATCTTGGTCTTGACCTTGGGGAGCGCCTCGCACACCTGCAGTCTCTTGTTGGCAACCGGGGTCGGGATGACGCGAATGTTGCCGTGGCCGAGAGAATCCGCCAACTTTTGAAGCCCCACAAACTTGTCGATCGGGGTCACCAGTATCAGCTCAGCTGGGCTGCAGGCGAGAATGCTGAGAAGCGGCTTTCGAAGCTCCTCGAAGACATTGTGAATGGTGGGTAGAATGACGGTCACATCAGCTGGGGTGAGCGACGGCTTCTCGGGAATAGGATAGGACTTGTAACACCAGTGGCTTATGGTGTTCACGATAAGGCGGAAATATCGATGGATCCTGTCATCGTCGGTTAGCCTCGTCCAGGGACAGTATATGGTCGACCTGGGATCCCGAATATCATACCAGATAACCCAAAAGAAGTATGCCCAAAACGTGGTTGAGTTTAGAAAACTCAGGTCCCAGAGACCCCCGTTCATGATTGTGGAAATCCCCATTGTGTTAGGGGTGGATTGTGAGCAACTATTGGTGACGGCGTTCGTTCGTAGTCCAGCTCACTGGATCTAGATGTCGGTATCCTGTCTGGATCCACCTCCTGTCGGCGTGGTTGCGGTCTCAAATCCGGCAGGACGACAGGTGTCAAACGAGAAGATTGCACGCAACGAGGTTCAGGAAGAATGTTCCGGGTTTCAAAGATGGAATTTCACCAACTTCGACCGAGACAAGCTGAAGGAAAGGTCGCAGACGTGTGGTCGGCTGACTTGGCGTAGTAGGAAGGAGTCGCCGAGATCTGGTAATTGCCACGGCGGCCCCGCTCGGGAGTGCTCCTTCCCTTTCTGGTATTCCTCGCAGGAGCGCCTGCTTCGAGTGCAGGTCAAAGTGGCGAGGGTGCTTGCTTCCTCGACGGGTTTCCCGACCAAGGTAAACAAACGAGTCGGCGTGATCCAAACACACGGCAGCTCCGAAACTGGTAGATGGAGGAACGGCACGCAGGGCTCTCTCGCCTTTCCGGGCAGAGAACGAGGAAACGAGTGACAGATCGAATGTCTGAACAGGTGCTCGGGCTTGACTCAGTCAAAGCAGCTGGCTTATGCTGACAGGGAGGAAAAAAAGGACGTGATCAACAATGTGTATACTCGAAGTAAACGAGTCACAGGTAAGACGATGCAGCCCGGAAGAGCGAATGACACGGGAAAACGAGGGTCCCGAAGGTAGGTAGGGGAGAAGAGGATGTAGGAAGGTGCCCGCGGAGAGAAAGACCGGAGAGGATGGAGAGAATATATAGCCTTGACGAGGTCTGGAGTGCACAGAAGAAGTTGGGGAAATCAATTGCATCGAAACAGCGCTTCTCTAACGACTCCATGCTACTCAAGGGCCGGATTGAGTGCAAATGTCAGGCAAGGCCGGCTGCAGGTTGCAGACGGTACGACGTACAGTACCGGAGGGTACCTCGGACCCGTAGACGCGCATTGGCGAGCTTGGTGGGATGGAGTGGACGTAGAGGATGTGCGGATAATGTACTGAGTAATGCAAGGTCATTGAGCATCCACAGGCTACTAAAGGCACAATGAGTGTGGGTAGGGCGTGAGGATGCGCGTGCGCGCATACGAAAAGGGTAAGAAGCGTTTCCCGAGCGGGTGCGTGGGTGTGGCCGTAAACCGCATTGTATACTTCGTACATGCTAGTATTGTGGACTGTGTGGTGATGGACCGATGCGGACAGCAACACCGAGCCGGCGCGCCGTGGCCTCCGCCGCTCCTGCCCGTGTTGCTACCAGTAAGGTACCACAGCTAGGAGAAATTAAGCAGACCTACGCAAACGTGGGTGGGCTGGCATGGCCGGCACCTTGAATGGACAATGCTACGTTTGACGATCAAAATGGCAGGCGACTGGTGTCCAACTTTGGGGGTGTAATCCCAGGAGAGGAGGGGTGGAGGGAACTCGGACTGGGGGCGACCGAGTCCGTGAGAGTCGGGGTTGAGCGCGAAACGGAAACGTCTTCTGTCACCGACGATGGCGCGCGGCGAGCCCCCAGTGTCGATGCAGGAGTGCGGAGCAGCCTCCGCCCAAAGCGCCTGGGTGGGGGCGGAGGGGGGGGGGGGGGCTGTACGGACGGAGGTAATTTTACGGAATAATATCGTGCATTAGGTTCGAGCCCTGGGGTACTTCAAGGATACGGGAGCATTCCCCGAGATACCTTGGATCTCGGCCTGTCAAGACCAACTTGACGAAGGCGTCGTTCACGAGGAAGATGAATCGTCATGGGGTGGATTATACGAGTAGGCTAGTGTCGTCTGTTCCAACGGGCTCATGTGGATGTCTGAACGCCACCACCGGAAGGCGCCGCCGCTATCGCCATGGCCCGTAGTTAAGTATGACGGGGTTCGCCATCCACGGGCACTTTCGGCCGCACGGACAAGCGAATTTTAGCACATCGACTTCCGCACCCGCTTGTGGGTCGATATTATGGGGCTTGGTCTTAGCTCGGACATTCCTCTCTGAACCTCTCAAATCGAGATGGGCTTCCCGAGAAGGAAGCGCGAGTTTTGCTTTCACAAGTCAATGTGAAGTGTCAGAAGCACCGAGTAGTCCAATCTCGGGGATTTTTTGGGTCGGAAAATCTCTTCAAAGGTGATCTTCGAGAGCCTTCATAATCGTCTGCCTCGTACCTTCCATTATCATTTCCTAGCCAAGAACTCTTTTCGCGGTATGCCCGTGGGTCTACAAGTCGAGTACCTCGTACTCCGCACGCTCGTCAGATACCCCATGACGAAGCGCAGGAAGGAACGGAAAAAACGACGGGCCAATACCGCATGTACATGCTGCGGCGGGTCGCCTAGTTCGTTTCTTCCCATTCAAAAGTCACGAATCAGAGCCACATTTGCATATATCTGGTAGTCCTTGGCTCTCGTGGCGGTCGCAGGCCTGGCCTATAACCTTTTGAGGTGTCGTTCATTTACGGGCCCAGTGACGACGTGCGAGGAGGCCGATGCAATTGGGTTCTGGAGGCTTACAGGGTCTAGCGCTACGAAAGCTTTGCCTAGATTGATGCGTGCCTCTTTTGGGGTTCAGGATCGACGAGGTACGGCGGCTAAAGAACGTTAAAAGACCCCAGTCTTAATAGACACCTGTTAATATCCACTCATCCCCCCCCGCCCGAGCATATCTTGGCCAGGGCGGCGAAGTGGTCTCGGCCGAGCATGTGCAACGGCAAAGATGGGTCTTGATTGGGGCTCGCCAAAGCTACGGGCGGGGTAGATCGGGTCCGCGGAGAACAGATATTGGAGACACCGAGTTCCACCTTATGTTGGCCGAGGCACTGACCGAACGATGTGGCCTTCAACGGCGGAGGAAATTATGGTCTGCACATCCACATCCGCGCAGTACCTCCCCATCGGCTAGCGTATGGGACGGCCTGGTTGCATGAGGGCAGTACGCTGCAACGTAATATTATCCGTACCTGAACACAAAGTACACAGCTCGCTATTTTGTTCGAGTTGGGGGCGTCGGAGTGCTAGTACTCCCCGCTGCGGGTCTCGGCTTGACGTTTCCCCAATTCCGTAGCAGACATTTAACCAGGAAAATCGCACAGCAGCAACGGCCGTGCAGGTACATGCATCCGATGCCGCCGAAATGTTCTCAACGGCCGTTTGGACGACCGGCAGCACCCCACGGACTTGAGTCAGCTCAGCCGAGCCGCGGGCGAACGAGGAATGCAGCTGCCTTGCTCGACAAGGTCCAGGCTACCATCTGGGGCGGAGTACCTGAGTACAAGAGTCGTACTCGGAACGGGACTCCCCACTGCGAAATCCACTCGATGCGGGGCTCTCCAGAGCCGAAGTTAGACCCTGGATCCATGTCCCGCGCCTCGAGCGATCATTGAAGTGCCCTGGCATACACGATCATTACGTGGGGCTTTGCTTGGTGAGAAAGCCACGGGGTTGAAGTCTGAGTATATGCGGGAGGATGTACCATTCCTAACCACCTCCTTGATAAAGAAAGAACCACCGAGAGGAATATGCGATGGCCGTGCGTGGGACGCAAGTACTCAGTGCGAAGGTAGACAAAGTGATAGACCTAATGATACGCTCGAGCTGGAAATTGCAAGCCTTCATGTGTATGGCTGCTTTCGGATTATGAGTTATGACTGAACTTGAGAGCTGCATGGAACTTTGAGCTAGACAGTACAATATGGTATGTTTGCGCATGCCTCGTGCATCCGTGGGGTCTCTTGGCCAGTCCGTGAAAATTCATAATCGTTTGCATATAGGAGAAGGAGCGACCTTGAGAAACCAAAGTCCAAGGCTGGGTGATACAAATTGGGGCAGGCACGAGTGGCACCTTGAGCCGCACCCCATATTCAACGGCGACGAGGGAAGGTCCGACCCCTGCACAAGACGACCGCCTCATACTCCTAGCGGCAGGCACGACCCGCATCTAGACCCGAGACGCGAGAGCAGTGAGGAACGACGACAAGCCATCCTCATTTCGCTGATGCTACGAGAAGTCGCGGATGATCCAATCAGCCACTGAATTCGGACGTCCTCATCCGGGTTGGTCTTTAGGATGCATTATGCAGCCACGCCGTTTCGTACAGAAACCCCCACACTTTCCACGCCTTCGACATTTTTGCTCCCACACGCTCAATAACAATCCGCTCGCTTCCAGCCAACAAGCACCATCACGGTGGAGCGGGCTTGCCCTTCGCGTTGTCCGGGGCCCCATCGAGGCCCGGGTGAGCTCCTTTAATCCTCCTACTTCAACCACTGGCCGATTTAGTAAGTTCGAAGAGTCTCACTCCAGCGTTACGCTGCCAGAAGCACCTTCTAACCTATCCTCATGCATCAGCCGACTAAGAAGCAGTCTACTACTAAAGGTTAACTTACTCAAACACAGCCTCAGGGTTCGAGTTCTTGTCCATAATAACCAGTACCGTCGCTGTGTCACGGTGGCATTCGACCAAAGGAGCATTTGCAGATGAAATATGATCGACCCCCAGCCACACTTGCATACGACGTGTCTATCCCATGCTGGGTCATACTGGAGCCAGAGCCATGTTATCTCTCCCCATCGAATTGACTTGCACATACCTTTCGTCTTGTGGATGTTTCCGTATGCTGACAACCCCGTCAAGTACGCCGCACATATTGCCCCCTGAAGACTTATCTTTGCTTTTTCCTTCCAGAATGAACCCCGCGGCGACAGGGGTCAAATGAATCGCTTTTTCATGTACAGGTGCCGGCTGCTTTGCAGTAGGACATCGGTCCCATTGCCCATAAAGGCAGTATTGGTTGAACTCTGCAACGTGCATGCAGCCCTGCACTCTCCGCTGAGCTGTCTTACATGCCGCCCCCGCTAAGACCAGGGTCTTGCCCTCACGCGAGGGGCTCGTGAGGCAGAATAGCCCAAGATTGGCCAGGGCTCTGTGTGAACTGGTATGCCCGCGAAAGGACAAAGTATTGACCTTGAAGCTGCGGAGTCTTGGAGTCGGTAACTGCGGCCAACATTAATTTGTGACACTTCCCGTGCCGTGGGGGCCCGTTGGAAGCTCTCGGCAAGCCTACACATCCACCGACACTACTACTTAAAGAAGGAGACGGAAGTACTCCGGTGTACTAGTCTGAGATTCGTCCGTCGCTCATCACTTGAACCGGACGATTCCCAGTAGGTACTTACACGGCTCAATGGTAACACGGGAAAAGATATCCCGGCTTTCCTAAACAAATATGATGGTCAGATACCTCCAGGTATGGAGTCCTCGCCCCTTGTATAACAAAGCTTCTTTCCGGGGGGTTCCCTTTCTGAACGCTACGGCAATAGCTCGAGTCCGTTTGGTGGGGTGTTATTGTGGAAGCCCCTGCGAGACGATTCAACCGCGGGGTTTCGACAGCGAGCCAACGTCGCGAACACGAGCTCACGGAGTGGACACGGGAGTTGGAGCGGTTGATACCGACTTGCGTAAACGTTGGTCGACCTTTTCGCCTAGATTCGCCAATTGACCTGAGCTCGGAACGAACTATTAACCGACCCTGGAGCCGAGTTGCGGAAGACTAATACAGGCACGCCCGCCCACGATGTCGCTTCAACGTTTTTCCCGGCCCGTAAACCCTGTCCACCAGAAATGGAGCGCCGTCGTCGTCAAGGTTGCAGAGGCGAGGTACTTTCGTCCGAGTGCAAAGACACCTTCGGAGGCTTGGTGGAACGGCGGTACATCGGGCGTCCGGCTCCCAACCCCCACCGGCGAGGCGGCAGAGGCTTTCGGATGCGACTTCTAAACTGAGTTGAGAGCAACATCCAGTCGCTGGCCTGCGCACACGAACATGGGGTAGATCCGATTCTGGGCCGGCGGGACCACGGCACGAGCTGAAGCGTCACACGCATGCACGCCCCGTAAAATGCGACCCCCAGCACGCACTGCCAGCAAGAAGTGGCAATGGAACTCAAGCTTTTGATTGAGGTGCAACTCGGGAGAGTGTGATCCAAGGCGGGAAGCAAGGCCCGGGGAAGCAGGAAGCAGCTCCCGGCGCGGCCGATCTTGGGTGATCAATGCCACTCAAGCTTCGGGGCTGGAAATTAAAATGATACTCGGTACGAAGCAGTCGCGCAGTTGAGGTCCGAATTAGAAATAGGTGGGCGCAGCCGGGGCCCAGATTCGACACCAGAGGACACGCGTCAGGTATCGGAGCCAACTCGAGTCCAAAACAGGACCATTCGTCCGCCTTGTCCGCCAGGGTTGTAGAACTTATTTTTGTTCTTTTATCGACGGGGGTAGGCATGCCGAGATTATCCGTGTCGAGATGCGGACGGCAATGTTACCTGGATGGATTTCCCTACGACCTTGCAGGGGCGGTGCACCACGTTAGATCTCCCCTTTCCCTCTATGTTCTTTTCTTACAGGTCGCTTTTTGTATCAAAGGGCCCTTCTAATGGCTGCAGAGGACATGAAAATCTTGTGCAAGAGCACGACATGCACATGCAGCGGCGTCGGGATGTCCGATTTTCGGCGGCAAGGCACTGCAGAAACCGCCCACGCCGAAACAAGCCACCCGCCCACGGAATCCCGTCATCCACGGCTGGCCTTGGAATTTGGACGGACCCCACACTGGCAGGACGCCACATTCTGTCCCGTTTCTGATCAGCTCGGCTTCGAGGTGATCCGTATGCACGCCACATGCGCCCCATCCGAGGTCGACACGAGGCCGTCGCGGTCATCTGGGGCCGCGTCTTCAACTGGATGGGGAAAACCGGGTCAATGGCCGATACGAAGAACCGAGATCATGACCCATCCATCTTGGGCCTTTTAGACTTGGCTTACAGTTTTTCTCTCATCGAATTGAAGCTTTCATGGAGCAGCGAGATCTGGGAGGACATGATCTTGACCGAGCGTCAACCGGACTGACTATCGCTGACTACGGAGTTCGGGTTTTACGAGGTGCATTCACGGACACATCCAGCCCCCATGCACCTCCAAAGGAGTCGTGCCCAAAGCTTTGCTGTGGAAGGGAGCTGGCAGGCGTAGGGCCCGGCCGTCTTGACAGCCATCGTGCCGCAGATGCAAGTGGCTGCTGCATGGATCTTGCGCAACGCAAGTCACGTTCGAATGTCTGCCTCTGTCAGTATAATCCCTGGATTAAAACGCACCCGGTGGTATGCGCCGGCCGACGCGTGGGAGATGAGACGAAGGATACGATCTCGATGAGCAGAAGCTGTCAGCGGCCAAGTGTGGACGGCTACCCGTTCAGACTTCGGGACATCCGTCGACCCTCGAACTCATGTCGTTGACCGTACGAAGGAGCCAGCGAGCCAGGGGAAGGGAGTGCGAGATGCAGGAGCCGGGGCTCATATGCCACGCCAAGTCGGGCAAACCCGCTTCACCCTTGTCGAAACCTGCGCGGTGAACAGGCCTTGTATTCAGGGGTAAGGCATGGGGGTTTCCTCACCGTCATTGCAATTGGTTTGGGGGAAGCGGGGACCGAAGGGCCCCCCCGGAGCGATGACTTGGTACGACACGGAGCGAATACTGCGGAGTGAAAGTGCTATTTATGCGTTGAGCTACTGACCGCCATGATGTTGAGTTTACGGCCGTGCACTTCTCTTCCGCGGTTGAGGGTCAAACGGACTGCATTAGATGTCGCGCTTATACGGTGGCTTGAGTTCCCGTCTCTTGGATGAGCTTTTGAACTCCTTCATGAGGCCGTGGTCACTTTCTTGGTCTGTTCTTCCGGAAGGGAGAGAAGACTCGGCTTCATGAGACCGACTTCTACTGGGTTTCCACTGGCGTAGCCGAGTGTTCATGAACACCGCAGCCCCTGTTCATCCAGCACATCGCTATAGAGGTATATTATCTACCGACGGAAGGAAAGAAGGTACACGAACTAGCGTGAAACGCCCTCCTGCAACCGGCGGTGTGCCGCCGGCTATCCTCCTGCAAAAAGAAAAGGGAAAAGAAGAATGAGGGTGGCATCCCGCGCTAGCTACGCAGGTTGTGGGGGTGTGTGTAGCACAATCGGTTCTGGCCATGGCATTTCTGTGTGCCGGCGGCGGCGGGCGGCATGGGTCTGGCCCGGTGGGAAAGGTACCTGCGCCTCGGCAGCGTCGAGTTCGGACTGCGGTGGGAGATGACTTTCGTGGAGGCGAACCGGTGTGATTTGGGATGTATGTGCCGGGTGGCTGGGGGATATACCCTGGCGTTAATCTTGGCTCAGGGGCCCTGGACAAGGGGGCTGGTTGCTGACCGAGAGTCGGGGCGGAGGAGATGCCTTCTTGGGTTCTGGAAGGATGGATTCAGGGGTGAGATGTAGACGGGGTTGCGGTAAGGCAGGGACGCCCCGACAGGGTTCGAGGCAATGACCTCTTTGGTCGGGTTTTGGAAGCTGCGGTGAGGCAGTTACTCGGACTAGAGTCGGGGTCCCTCCGACGCGGTGGTTGAGGTGTGGGCTCACCGAAGGATTTGACCGATTCTGCCACCGGGGTGGACCATGCGATAGGGGAAACTTTGGGAATTGTGGCCAGGGTTCGCGGTGGCAGGCAAGGGCTTCTTTGCCGGCATTCCTTCACGCCTTCTTGTGATGGGGCTAGATAGATGTAGACCTACACGTCTTCCTGGCGAGCCCTCTCTTTTTGCTTGGCTAGGGAGAGATGAGGAATGTAGTTTTGGTTGAGTCTGTTGGTAGTCGGTGGTATGTGGTCTGTGAGGTGGATGGGGCGGGATGCCATACTCGACGAGCGGCCTGTTGCAAAGGTTCGATGTCTTTGATTCTACGCCTCCCTCTAGAACATGGGACGGGGTATCAGGTGATGAGGCGAAGGTGATACCCCCGGCATCTTCCTGAATCGTGAGAAACTGTAAGTGATGCACGAAGCGCATTTTGTTTTAATTCCTGGCCTATCCTTATCTACAATTTCGTCCCGAGAATAGAGGGCCGTCTGGCTGTACGGCAGTGACTCCTCGAAAGCATGGAGTATGAGCCTGCTTTGGTGTTCGGGGAAAGGACTTTCAGAAGCCCGTCGCTTGGTTGTCACTGCGCCGAGGTGCACCAAGATGCTGCGCACTTTCATAACGTTGACGCTGCCCTAAACAGTGGCATCTTTTCTCTCGTCGGCATTCATCATGGTTTTCAAGGACTACCCTGGCTGGTGCTAGCATTTTATGGCGGAGACTTCATCACTGGATATTGTTGCGGGCCTTGGCCGTGCGGTCATTATCGACGAATTCGGGATGTCAAGGCATGTTGGCGTCTTGTTCAACCTCGCGCGGCTGACCCATGGAGTTTTGTAGGTTGACGTGTGAGCTGGTGGGAACGAGATTGGCTCCTCCTGATTTGGGTCCCTCGTGGGTTTCGAAGGAGGTTTGATATGTTTATCGCATCAATGGCTTGAACCCTACTACTAGAAAGTGTGATTTCGCTCGAATGTTGTATACTTATCCATCGGTTACACCCGTACAGATATTTATCTACTATCCTTTTTGTTCTTCTCACACCACATATGGATATATTAGATATTCTCTCTAGCGGTATGTTGACTCCAAATCGGCGGCGGCGGACCAGTCTCCACCCCGGAGCGCGGAGAGAAAGGTCCGACCTCCGGCCCGGCGATGATGTCATCACCCGGCGCCCCTTCCGTATATGTGGAGCGGGTGCTCACCGGAACCCGGCATCTCCCCTGTGACGCTAACACATCAAACGCTCAGCCCCTCCTAGGGCTGTCCAATAATGGGGCATGACGTCGCCGCAGCTTGCCGGTGGCGCTCAACCGCAAGAGCGACACAGTTGAGGCTGCCGCCTGTTGGGCGATGCGGAGTAGGGAGGAACATAGCCACCGCTTGTCTAGCTCCGTGGCGATGCGTGATTCACTGCTCGACGGCTCGTAAAACCCCGTGACAGCGCTGATCTCAACGTCTCCCAGACACCTCACCGAGTTCCCTCGAGCGTGGAAGTCCACTCCCATATCCATTCCATCGGCCTCTGCTGCCGTTGTCACAACAGTTACTTTATCTCAGACTCTTTTGGAGCGTCAGAAACGCGACTCCTCGTTGACTTTGAAACCCATTTATGGAGGCATCCGACAACAGTCCACGTCTTGCTGAGTCCGGCATACTGGCAAAAACGAAGCGGCTCTTCCGCCCGTCTTCGACGCGCTCCGATGGCAATATCCTGCCGTTGAGTAACCCCCCCGCGGAATCGTCCTCGCCTCATCGACCCGGCAACTCTCGAAGCGCGAGCGAGCCCAATAATCACACCGTCGCCGACGCAGACCGCACAACGGGCCACCTCGATACAACGGTTTCCTCCGAACGAGAGCTTCCTTCGAATGAAAAAGATGGGATCCCCAACACCACGAACAACGCGTCCGAAAATGGAACCCCTGAACCCCCCCAAGCGCAGGACCAGGGCTCCCACATAGAAACCGGCGCAATCAAGACAAAACCAAACCTACCCGTACGCTTCTACCGCACCGTCCGCGCCGTCCTCCTCCACAGCTGGGTCAACGTGCTCCTCGTCTTCGTGCCCGCGGGTATCGTGGTGCAAGCCATCCCCGGCGTGCACGCCGGCGTGGTCTTTGCGGTGAATTGCGTGGCCATTGTGCCGCTCGCTGGGCTGCTGAGCCACGCGACTGAGAGCGTGGCGTGCAAGTTGGGTGATACGATTGGCGCGCTGTTGAACGTTACGTTTGGGAATGCGGTGGAGCTGATTATCTTGTGAGTCTTGCTCCTGGACAGCTACGTCTTCTGTGCTACGGCATCGCTTCCCATGTTACAACGAAGGTACTTTTGCTAACGTTTGATTCTAGTATGTGAGTTCTCCAAGTTGTTCGCGAGGTGACGTTGAAATATTCTCCAGACCTCCACAAGCCAAGACGGGCTGTCCCTTGGCTTCCGCTTTGATTTACATGTTGCTGACGAGTCTACCTTCCACATAATAGTATCGCCCTCGCTAAGGTATGGAAGTATAACGACCAAAAGATTATATGAAGGTTGATTGCTAACTATTTTTTTGCAACAGAATCAAATCCGTATCGTTCAGGCCTCTCTGCTGGGCTCCATCCTGGCCAACTTGCTGCTCATTCTGGGCATGTGTTTCTTCCTCGGTGGAATGCGCTACCGCGAGCAGGTACGGAAGGCTTTCGACTTATGCAGTTATGACTCGAGACGGAGCTAATCAGGGTATAGATCTACAACAGTACGGTCACGCAAATGAGCGCTTGCCTGCTGAGCCTGAGCGTCATAAGTCTCGTTCTTCCTGTAGGTGATTTAACAAACCCCGTCTCCAAATGTACTTGCTAACCATGACGGTTTTCGTCTTAGACGGCCTTTCATGCTTCGTTCAGTAGCACCGAGCTTGCCGACTCTGAGTCGCTGAAGATTAGCAGAGGATGCAGCATTGTAAGTACACACTTTCTTTCGACGAGCGGCGCTGGCCACATTCCTATGAAGCCTGAATACTAAGAGTGGTTGTAGGTGCTACTTCTAGTGTATCTCGTGTACCTCTTCTTCCAGCTGAAGTCCCACGCCTACATGTACGAGTCGACACCGCAGCACATTGTCGACGCTGAGTCAACCCCGGGTCTCGCAGCAGCGTGGCTAGACACCTCCAGCTCCGACAGCAGCTCAACGAGCAGCTCAGAATCGGATAGCTCTAGCCAATCGCGAGACACCGTCCGTGACAAGGTGAAGAGCGTTTTCAGGGGCGGGAGGGGCCGAAAGCCTAGTACCTCTTCGTCGGAGTCTGCGAGTGCGGGGAACATCAAGCCTGTAGACACTCAGGAGCCTACCGCGGAAGGGTCAAGTTCGCGGCGGAATCGGCATCGGCGGTCTAGCCACGTCACGTCCGAGCCCACAGCGGCTAATATCTGCGACGGACCGGAGCATCACGAGAACGAGGAGGAGGAGGAAGAACGACCTCTGCGCCATCGCCGGAAGCGGAGTCTGAGGCATATTCACCGCCGCAAACACAGGAAACACAAGAGGCATTCGCGAGGGAACTCCTTCGGTGAAGGAGACACTACAGCTGCCGGTCATACCACAGTGGAGGAAGTTCAGCCCCATGGCGCACCGGAACAAGATGCGGATACGAAGAGGGTTGACTTTGCGGCCCCTGAGAACGCGGCTGAGAAGAGCGACCCTATGCCCCGCAAACCAGCCCCTCCCCCTCGGAGAGTATCGATTAAGAATTTCGCGCCTCCGGTCCCGAGCGGGCCCGTTCCCTTTGTCAGATACGGCATCCGCCGCACGAACTCGCTCCCGGACAGACTGGGCCAAGCTCATTCCGTCCGGCCACCGGGCGCCATGGTCCCGGCACAGATCCCCCTCATGTCCCTCACCGGGGGCACTGGGGTCGAGGAAACGAAGCACGCCGACGACGACGACCAAGACAGGCTGTCGACGCTCGCAGCCGTGATCCTCCTCATCGTGTCCACTGGCCTGGTGGCCGTCTC
>JAGFNX010000364.1:0-51745 GCA_017657125.1 Scopulariopsis brevicaulis
CCCCCCCCCCCCCGCCCACSCKGCCGCCTCCCCCCCCCCCCCCCCCCCCCCCCCCCCCCCCCCCCCCCCCCGGGGCCCGGCCCCTCCACCATCTCCCCGCCCACTCGCAACGTCCCTCATTCAAATCCCTACCCGCCTCCCTCTCCTCGGCCCTGTCTTTACAGCAAGGGGTCATTCCTCACCATCCCAATGTTAACCCCCCTCCACACAAGCCCGACGGGGATCTGACGCCTTGAGAGAGTCGTTAATACCGTTAGTGCCCTCGGCTTGAGGGAGAGAACCGGCGCCCGGGAGCGGGACCCCGTGGAGGCGGCTAAGCGGGATCTTCCATCGCTCCGCTACCTCCAGCTCAAAGGACCGGTGGCGGCAGAAAGCTTGGAGCATCCGTCGTGGTTCTCTTGGTCTAGTCGATTAGTAGATGTCCTTACCGTGACAGTACGACGTCCTGCGAAGGCGGGGAGTCCCAGGGGTGTAGGGCACGCAGGAGGCGAGGTTCAGAACGGCTGCAGAGATTGGGGTCTTGGTTACGGTGCGGAAGTGTCCATGTGCAAGGACACGAAGGTAGAAGTTATCACGAAGTAGAGTCTGCTTAGGGGGGATGCAACGGATAGAATGGAGGTAACGAGGCTTGCCTGGTAGGCACATGCTCCTCAGAAGTTCATATTCCGCCGATCCAAGATCGAAACGCAGCCCAATAACTTATACAACGAATAACGCTTCCGTTCAAGGCAGAAGAGATGAATCCACCGTCATGCCCACTCCCTCCCGTTCCCATCACACCTTAGAACACAGTCCCATCGCTGTCAATCAGGATGGGCGCCTCCTTCGTATTTGGCCTGCTGACCTCCGCGACTTCCCGGCCACCCTACATCACGGTTAGTCCACATCATCCCATCGCAAAGTACGCAAGGTCGGGAGGTCTTACCTTCCAGCTCCCCGCCTCCAAAAGCTGGGGCAGCGAAAGCTCGTTCCCATTGAGCTCGCTCTTCAACGCCTTGTTGACCTCCACGCGCAGCATATCCAAAAACCCGACCGTGACGCCCCGCCACTCCACCACGACGTCGTCGCTGGCCTTGAACATGGGCGCCACCTCGACGCCCTTGACGCCCGATGACCGGAAGTGCTCGGCGTAGTTCTCCAACCCCCGCTGCATGTCCTCTTCCTTGAGCGTCAGCACGCCGAGGTCGATGAACAGCCCGCCGTTGCGGTACTCGGGGAGGCCCGTCAGGAGCTCCGTGCCGGCGAAGTGGATGCCGAGGAGCGTCTGCATGGGGTGCATCAGGCTGTAGCAGAGCCACTGGGTGAGCTTGTGGAAGGGTAGTATCGACTCCCACAGGGCGGGTGAGTTCTGCCCCGGGGGGAAGGGGGAAAGCCCCGAGGTGTGGGGGTTCGGGGTGGGCTGGGGGAGTGACTGGCAGGGCCACGCATCGCCCAGCGTGACTCCGTTGATTGTCGTGCGCGACGAAGGCCAGATGGACGCCATGCCATCCATCAGAACGTTCCAGAGTACCGGGAGGGGCACGATGGGCATCGATGAGGCCTGTGTCGAAGGGTGGGAGAGCAAGTATTCTAGTCACGGAAGGTTAGTCGAACTCATGGTGTCATAAGCTTGGCTGGACATACCAATCATGTTCCCGGGTCGTCCATCCTCGCCAAAGTACTCCTTCTTCTCGTCCAAGGCTTCCGCCAGTCCGCGCAGAAGAGCGGCCCGACCGTCAACGCCGGACATAATGTTACCGGGTTTTGACTGCAGACCCTCGGCCAGCCTCTCCGCAGTTAACCGCCTCAGACCTTCCTTGTCAACCTGGAACTTGTTTCGAGCGTCCCCAGAGAAGAGTCCCTAGTTGCGTCAGTCGATACCGCCACGCAAACAGCTCACGGGCCAAACGATCAATCTCACCTGCTTGAACAGCTCCAGAGACGCAACCGCAATGCCTTCCGACCTCCGGTACACACGGCCGTTTTCCTGGCTCTTATAACTCCACCCAGTCCCCGCCCCAGCATCCAACAGCACGCTGATGAGATAAAGGTCGATCATTCGCCGGCATTTCTCCGAGTTGTCCACATCGTCGCCAAATGCCGAAAGCAGCGCCGCGACGCGATCCCGCCCGCCAATACAGAAGTGCTGGTGGCGACCGTGGGCTGGTATGTTGGTAAAGGGTGCGTCATAGTCCCGCTGGTAGAGAGTCAGCCATCGTCGAGCAAGTGCAGCACCGACACGACTACGGATGCCTTCAGCTCTCGTCACATACCTTGATGATGCGCCCCACAAAGGTCACGACATCCGCAAACTTGGTCATGTCAACGTCGAAATGCAGCAACTCATTCCGCAGCGCCTTATCCGTCACGATCTTGCTCCTCTCGCGCACGGCGCCCAAACTCCTCAGATACCCCACCGGATCCAACTGGGGGTCCGGAGCACGGGGCATGTCTATCCTGGGAATGTTGGCTGGCGAAAAGGGCGTCATGGGGGTCGAGGGATTGGTGCTGCCGCCAGATGCGCGATTGTCGCTTCGGCTGGTTCCAATGGGTGATTTGGCACTGGAGGCTCCGGAATCCAAACTTGCGTGGGAGCGGGAGGGTTGCACGGGAGGGTTTGCGTCCCCTCCTTTGGTCTTCTTCCTGGAAAATAGGCCCATCGTGGCGGTGTTTCACTGGGTATCAATACTGGTGCGGGCGTTCCCTCGATTCGTCGGTTTCACAGCTGACTCGCAGGTCCTTCTCGCCAATCGCGAGCTGTGGCGCAAACGTCGATCCGCACAATAGCCGACGAGAAGCGATGGACTTCGTATAAGTCGCGGGTATGCCACTTGCGGGCAAGAGGCTTCTTCCGTCCGATCGTGAGCTGGCGACTCGTTCCTGTACAACTCGATGATCCGAAAATCGGGTATAAGGTCGAAATGCAACGAAATCGTAGAAGGAACCACTCGATATCGCTCCGCCGTAGTCCCTTATTCCTAGCTCGGTAACGACACTAATTCGTCGGGAAGTCGGGCTTTGGACGCCAGTGGTCTCTTAGACGCGGTAGGGGACGAATTCAAGTAGGTCGAGAGCGACTGGTGCCGGAATGCGTAGTCGATGGAGGATTGAGTCCTGAAAGCTTCCGGCGCAAACTGTCAGGAGCTTGCACCAATGCACCGAGGGGTGGGCAGGGCGGTATTATGGAACGCAAGGACAAGGGGGCCAGGTCGGCTACGTCGCCGTTTTGGGTGTCGTCGGCCGAAGGCAGGGTCGGTGACTGGATCGAGATGTCTCGAACTCGGGACAATGAACCTACCGATACACGCACGACAGGGCAGCAACCTTGCTGAAACCAAAGACCCCACGACGTGCAGGGCACAGAGCCTTGCAAAATCGGAAAGCTTGATTGGGCAGTTCGTCCAATTCGGTGGGTTTGTGCTTCGCTTGGGGAACCCTGCCGGGTTGGTCCAGGCGACGATCTGTATTATTCGGAGTAACGGACGCTGCCCGCGGAAGATGCGAGCGAGAGCCGGGCCGGTGGGAGCAGGGGATGATTGTCGGTTCCGAGGGGAAAGCCGAGTTCGCGAGAGGTCGAGGGAGGACAGGAGGAAGATGAGGTGAGGAATCAAAGATGCAGGAAGAACTGGAGGTCTCGTGGTATTGGCGGTCCACACAAGCACATGCTCCTTCCAGAGCTAGCTCTGGTGGGGGCGAGAGGGGGCAACGACGGGGAGCGCAACCCGTAGTGTGGGTTAGCTTTGAGGTGAGAGGGCGCTACAGCCACATGCAAGTGGCTGCTGGGGTACTTGGTATCGGAACTTCCGTCGGTGACTGGAGAATCCGTGCAGGCGCGTCTCGGCGATTGAGCGACGTGATCAATAATAACTCCCTTGCCGTACTCGTGTGCGAGGGATGGTCTTGGGCTCCGAGGGACAGAGAAGGAGAGTGCCGCGGAGGACGGAGGACCAAGGGACCAAGGGAGATTAGAGGGGGGGGCCAGCGGCCGGCAAGGTCCATCGGACGCAACCCTTCAAGGATCGGCCTGGGCAAATTCTTCACCGCGGCCGGTGGAGGAAGGTCGGTGGTCCGATCAGACACGCTCGGCAAATGCCCATGTTCAGGGATTCGAGAAGCATTGGCGATCGCCGGGGCCCATGCCCGCCCATCCTTCGCCCGGTCTTCACACTAAGCACGCTGCATTACTCGGTACCGAGGACCCTAAATTTTCGACTTCCCCCAGGGCACGGGGCAACAATTGGCACCGCCGGCGGCGCCTGCGGGCGATTTGCGCCAGTGACTCCTCACCTCGGAAGGAGCGCCCGGACTAGGAGCGGATAGACTCGCTCCTTCCATCCTAATACCCGATGCTTCGCCAGTACCTGCCCATGCGGAAGGTGCGGCCCAGCTGCTCCCACCAAGCTTGGCTGCTCCTGGTGCCACTGGAGTCATCCAGAAAGGGGGAGAGGAAGGCACGATGGGCGGGACGGTTGGTCTCATGAGGTGCCAGGCCGCAGCCCGAGTGGAGCCGGCGGCGGCTCAGAGCTCTGGAGGCCCCATCCACTAAAGTAGTGCTGCTCTCCGTCCGACGCACTTTGTGCACAAGCCCTGCATTCGCTTGGCGCGCGGCAGGAACACCGGATTAGCGAGGAAGGTGCTATGCGAGGGGAAGGATACTGATATGCACGGCGCTGATGGCGAGCGAATCCGGGAGGACGGACGCATCGATGACCTAAATGGAAACCTGCTAACGAACGCAAAGTCGCACACAGCATGACCCGTCCAGACTCGCCCATCTTTGGACGCTACACCGGAGGGCAACACGGCGATCCGTGCTCATCAGGACGAAGTCACCCCGAAGTACCGCTACAAGCCCCCGTCCGGCGCGCAGGGATTGCGACCCATGAGAAAAAGATGACCTGCCGCCCCTGGAAATCGGACCCCAGCCAGGGGGTGGAAAGGAACAAGAAGAAAAAAGAACGGGACGCGAATGCCAGGAAGAATCGAAAGAACCCCTCGAAGATGCGCCCGGACTTCCCTGGCGGGTTGGCGACCATTACATCGCGCCGTCTGGGGGTACATCGGGCGGTACCGGTTCGGCGAGCCGGGTTATTGGACAGGGATTTCCGTTTTGGCAATCGGCCCCCGCAGCGTCCTTGCTGCAAGGGACCGCGTAACCCAGGCCAGATTCAGAACTGTGCTCCGTTCCAGACTGGGCAGAGCAAGCGAGGACGAGGACGTGCGGAGTACATGGTACAGGTACGGCACGCATGCGAGGTAACGTCCCCCCAGTCATCGGCGGATCGTTGGTCTGGGCTGCGAGACTGGGGGTCGAAGAAAGAACCCTGCTCTCCCCACCGGTAAAAAGCCTCACCCTCGGCTCGCAAGCCACGAGGGAGGTGTTGGGACCATTCGTCGATGCACGGATTAGGGGTTGCCAAGGTCAATTCCACCGTCTCCCCTTGCGGAAACACAACCGCGCCGTTGTTCCGAGTACGAATTGCTTCGGTGCTCCGTAGTATATATTGGATGAACGACACTGGGCAGACTAGTAAGAGCCAAGAAGACCGACCGGTGTCCCGTCGAGCCCGGGATACCCCTGATACCGCCCGCGGAGCCCTCCGCGCCAGAAGGGAAAATGCGACGATTGGGCTGCCACGCTTCGCACCGGTTCGCACCAGTTTACCGTTATGGAGACAGACTACTGAGACTACTGAGGGAAATCCCCACCCCATCCGACGACTATCCGCTTTTAGAACAAGCCGAAGCGTCGAGACGGGGAGGGAGGACGACGGAGCTGCCCCGGTCCTCAGGCCAGAAAGACGAATACGGAGCCACAGCTGTGCACTAGCGGTCGCGCACGGGTTTTTATGAGGACCCCGAAAGTGGTTTTCTCCAATCGGACCGGGTTGTGGGCCCCCGGTACGCTCGGGCCAGGAACGCCCGACATGGACACAGACCCAACATACGACGTTGGTGGGTGCGCGTTGACTGACGCCGACGTTTCCTGGGATCGAAACATGGGGGAGGGGCGGCGGGCGCTGGGACTGGGGAGTCTGGAAGCATGAGATGGCGTCGAGAAGGCGCGGAATGTAACCCATGGCCACCGCACGGGTCACTTTGTCCCTCGTACGAAGTATCGGGTTTCTCGCGATGCACGGATTGGCAGGGTCCAGGCGGTGCTGGGTTAGCCTGGGGCTACTGCGGGTTGTGAGCACGGGCGATGCAGGGAGCCGAATGGGATGGATGAATGGGATCTCGCCACCTGGATCGAGTCAGATGGGCTCTTCGGCTTGGCGATGGACGGTGGGTGCGGATAGTTTTTTCGTGGTTAGTGATGGACTGTTCTGTTCGTCTGCGGTGCGGGGAGGATTCGACGATACCGTCGAGTTTTCGTTTCTCGGCCGACCGTACCACGGTTCGGGGCCACGCCCTCTCTCGTGCCGAATGCTCCTCAAAACCGACCGTCCGATGGATCCGCGGCTACCCTAAGCCAAGCCTATGCGTGTTTTTTTTTCATTTTTTTTTCATGTTCTGTCGAGCATTCTTCGAAATATCGAGCATCTTTTCCCGAAATCGCCAAGATCCGAGCACTCCTGGGCGGGCATCCAAGGCCACAGTGTACCATCAACTCGTGATCGATAGCGTGGTTTTTGCACCCGTATGGATGGTGTCCCTCTTTTCGATAGTCCGGATGTCCTGATGCTTTCGGAGTTGTCATGATTCCCCACCGGGAAGAATGGCTTCTTGACATTGTTCTCTTGCTCGAGCTGATGTCACTGCGCAGCCACTCCTCCGACACCTGATAGACGGGATTCAAGATGGCTTGGTCTGGCATGACCAGCTCCCCCTCAGCATCGTCCTTCGGACACGACGGAAGATTAAAAAGCATTACTTCTTTGTCGTCAAGTCTTGCTCCGAGTGGCCGGGCCCATCGGCCTAGCCGGGGTTTTGACCGTTGCATGGGAATGTTGTTGATATGTATTCCAAGTGCGCAATGAATGTGAGAGCCGGTCCATCCCTGGTGCGTTTCTCTTCTTGAGGGGCGCGGTAAAGTCACCCTCCGTCTTGCCGGCAGCCGAGTTTTTGAAGACGAGGCCGAGGGGCGCGTATACCGTCAGCATGGCTTGGCCGCTGTGGAGGAGAAAAGGAGACCTCGTGAGCATTTCGACGTGGGTTTCCCTCTGACCCCTGAAGACCTAGAGGGGGGTTGGTGGCTATACGGCCATCGCCTTTGCTCAGACGGAGAAGAACCGAACAACTCTGATCGTCTGCACTCCTTGAAGCCAAGGAGGTGATGTTCTCGACCTGGCTATAAGACGAGACCCAGGGTTTTAACACCATCTGTTTTTCTCATTGAAAGGACGAGCAGGTATTGAGGTCCCACGCGACGCATATCGCCATATTGCCGGGGCTCTGCCTTACGGGGCGAACTTCTGCCAGGATAGTCGTTGTCGAAGTGGCTTGGGCCTGGGCACCTCCCATGTCTCTGTAAAAGGCTTTCCGTGCAGTACCTACGCCGATGTTTGTGTTGCCAATAAGATCGCAGCCCCGATGCGGCGATAGATGGGAAGCCCGGACGGGGAAGCTAGATGGTGTTCAGCCTTGCCATGAACACCTGATTAGGCCCCCGGTATGATAGGGCGAGTCGGATGAGCTCTTGCCCCTGGAGGGTACGGATGAGTTTATCCCAAGTCCTTGGAAACGGAACAGCATTTGTTGGCTCTCCAACTGCAGTACCATATGAGACCCCATGGCCCGCGGGAGCAGACGCCAAAGGGACATCCATCGAGTTATAAGGGGTTGATGTTTTGCATTGATTAAGGCAGCATCGAGTGCTACTTGGGGACTGTAGACACACTTTCTTCAGTCCACATTTGTATACGGACTCCGGTCCGTCGATACTGGGTCCCGATTGAGCCGGCTTCGTCACATAGTAACTGACGGAGCCAGCCCTGTCGTTGCTTCGAGGCAAGTGATGCTCTTACTGAAGATTCCTATTGACGGTCTATTTGCCACGACTCGGGACCGAAATGATGGTTCTGCCATCTGCCTGCACAATGGTAAGCGCGAGGACACTTATCGAGAGTCGGTGCTCAACGGTAGCCATCTTTCGGTGTGTTTCTCCATTGTGGCCTTCCACTGTGAACCTCAGGTGAGTATAAGAATAGACATTTCCGGGGAAGTTTGTGGAGTAAGGGTAGTATCGGGGGAGCGTTTCGTACTGCACCCTGGGAATGTTCCTTCAAGTCTCTATCCCGACCTACGCGGTGGTCGTGGGGTTTCATGTGCGGGGGGACATCAGAGGGTCGATATGTATCTTATTGCGGAGTCAAGAACCTGGAGATATGCGGGTTCTGGCTGGATGGGCCTTTCGTCAGGAGTCGCAATCAAGCAGGGGCCCGCGTTCCCAGACCGGTGCCCTCGCTGGAGGCCGTGAGGGTATCCAACTCGACCGCTGGCACCGAGGATCCCTTAGATATGGACGGGGAATACCAGGCAGTCTATAGTGCCCTGCGCCGTGGTATCGATGAGGCACACGACAAGGTCCATGGGACTACGTCTCTACACTCGTGGAAGCTATCACGGAGGCTCAGATTCAATGACTAGTTCATCATCGCTTTCGCTTGTGAGTTGGCCATCGCTGGGCTAGTGAATTACACCGCTGCTACCATTGGGTATCGAATGTATGCGGCTAGCACAATATCAGGGACGATGGCAAGGGAGTTCTCCGTCTGCTCTGTCGATATCAAGTAGCTGGGACTAACGAGCTGCCAGGCAGTGGTCGACTATGGGGTTGGGAGGCGCAGCATCCATCCTTACAAGTGACAGTCCACCTAAAACCTCCAAGTGCGTTGCCTAAGCCGTGATAGAAAGGGCTAGTGAAGTTACGAGACCGAGTTCGGGATCTGTAATTCAGTAACAACAACACAAGAAATATACAAGTCGACGTGAGATGCGTTGGTCATTCAACCCTTCTATAAATTACGCCAGTCTTGGATATAATGTACACTATTGCAACATTGCACGCAGGTCACCCTCTACTCCCGCTCTCCCCCCTCTTACAAGCATCTGCTCCACCCCGGCAAGACCAGAGCTGGCGCATGGCTATACCAAACGAAAGAATAGACGGAGCCTCGCGAGACCTAACCCGCTCACGGCCTCCGCTTCATCTTCTTCTCCAGCTCCGCCATCCTCTCCCTCAGCGACTCGTAGTACTCGGCCTGCATCCTGGCCTCCTCCTCCTCCTTCCTCTGCGTCTCCTTCTTGTTCGCCGACTCGTCCATCTTGCCGCCCGCCATCTCCTTGGCGTTGTTCAGCGACTTCTTGAGGTCGTCGAGGATGCCCTTGCTCGGCGCCGTGGGCGGGGCCTTGGCGGCGAGCTCCTGGGGCGTGGGGAGCGGGCTCATGCCCGCGAGGCGCCGGAAGGTCGGGTTGAAGGTCAGGGCGGTCTGCGCCAGACTCGTAGCACCGGTGGCGACGAAGTAGAACTGGAGACCCGCGGGCATGAAGCTAGTGAAGAGCAGGCCGACGGGCATGAGGACCATGGTCATCGTCTTCTGGACTTGCTGTTGCTGGGGGGTGCTGTAGCGGCTCGTGACCTGCCATAGTGTTAGCTGCGACGTGCCTCAGACGTGGGGAGACGGGGGGTAGGGATGAAAAACATACCCTCATGGTCGCCAACATGGAGAGAGTACCCATGAAGGGCAGGATGTACCACGGGTCAGAGACCGACAGGTCCGTGAACCAGAGGACGCCCCCAGACTCCAGGGAGGGGACGGGCAGGTCCGACATGGCGCGCAGGATGCGGAACATGCCAAAGCCGATGGGAATCTGGACGAAGCTGATGAAAGGCATGAACTTTTTCACGTTGTACTGGCTCTCGATGTTCTTCATGGCCAGCTTCGCGGCCTGCACGCCGACCAGGTCCTTGGCCATCGTGGCCGTCTTGAGCGCCTCCGTCATGCGCTCGTACATAGGCTCCTTCACGCGGAGGAGGTTCAGGCGCGTCGAGTGCTCCTGGCCCAAAAGGACGGGCCTCCAGAGGGCGGCGCGGAAGAAGAGAGTGGTCGCCAGGATGCTGCCCCACCAGGGCAGGCCCGTGTAGACGTGGATGTGCTCGAAGACCCACTGGATCATCGACGTCGTGCCGTAGCCGAATTCGATGCCCAGCGTGCGCAGGTACCCGATCGTCTCGGGGATGGCGCTGACGGAGCCGTACGCGTCCAAGTCAGAGGAAATGATCTGCGAGAGGTCCGACGACACGGTGTCGGGGTTCACCGCCGAGGTGGCGGCAGGGTCCGCGACGGCAGAGGTCGTCGCCGGCTCGGCGGCGGCGGCCTGCTCGGAGATCGGGGCCGGCGCCGGCGCCGCAGGCTTCGAGCCCCAGCCCCAGAGGGACCACCCGCTGGACTGGCCCGCGTTCGCGGTGTCGGCGGCCGCGGCTACGTCGGGGGCGGACTGCGGCGGTGGCGCCGCGGCCTCGGGCTGGGCGGGAGTCGCCGCGGAAGCGGAGGTCTCGGGAGCGGGGGCCTCGGGCTTCTTGGAGCCCCAGAGGGAGATGGCACGGCTGCTCGAGGGGATCTGGCCGAGTAGGATGGGGCCGGCGGCCGCGCTGGTTCTTAGCCGGGTTAGCGGCGAAGCGCGGCTCGCGCCGGTGAGAAGGACATTTCCGCTGGTGATCCGGCTCGTCGCGTAGCCTCGGGTCGAAACCTATCGGAGATCCTCATGTAAGCTGTGCCGGTCATACTCGGGTTATCCCCCGGAGGTGGTGTATTCTCGGTTCGAGATCGTTGAACGGAAAGTTTGGGGGAGGGGCGGCGGCAAGATTTACCAATTGGCCGGTTAACGGCGCGCGGTGCGCCGCGGCTGTGACGGACCGGACAAGTCCCCTCCTCGGAAGCATCGTGACGGGATTCTGCGAGGGTGCCTGGGGGGTCGGGCGGGTGCGGTTGGATCAGGACCCTTGAGGTCGGCTCGAAGTTTTTGGGACCGGGGAAATTTTGGATCACGTGTCGCGTCCTTAGCGCGTGTGGGGTGAGACTTTGACCAACAGGGAGCTGTTTCAGACGGCGGCAGGTGATGCAGCTGGCAGTTTACGTTCTGAAGAAGTGTTTCGCGACATCGGACCCAGATTGAACTCGAATTCACCGTTAAATATGGGAAGTATGTCTTTTACCGCGAAAATTATGTGGTAGTGAGCGTCGTGAATAAGAGCAGAAAAATACCACTGCAAGTGCGCCTTGCCGTCCTGTCCGCGTAGGATATCCGCATACTCCTGTCACGGAGGTAGGTGATAAGGAATCGACAGCACCGCTGCATCGCCACAAAACCAGAGATCGAGCCCGTCTATAAAAGTTCATGATGCTAGCACGTAGATTCCCCTGAAGCGCCCTGGGCTCGGTATTTATCCATAGATTAGAGCTTCGAGTACATGGCCAGACACTCGCACCAATATGCCACTAGCAGCCGCGTATGCATCACTCCAAACTCGTAAGGTTGAACAGCTCATTCTTGCGGCTGCGCCGCTCTGAAACCTCGACGCCAGGGCCGATGGGATGCGCCCGCCTCCGGGAGAGGGGGAAGACCTAGGCGAAGCGTTAGCGTTGACGTTCATCCAAGACCATCGCCGCCTAGCCGGAAACAAGACGTCGCGATGGTGAGGTGCATGTCCAAGACTTACCTTGGTGCCGCCCCAGCCCAGCCTGAACGCCGCCTCGTGGGCGAATAGTTCGCCGAAGCCCAGCATCATGCCGTTGATGAAGGGAAGCAGCAGGTTGATGGCCGTGCCGCGTATTATGGTCCAGATCGTCGGCGGCTGGTAGAGTATGACGGGGGAGGACGACGACGACGGTGGCGAGGTCGAGACAACGTCCTCGGTCGCGGAGTAGCGCTCGCTATCGGTGTGGATCGTGATGCCGGACTCGGCGAGCGGGTTGGAGTTCTCGGGGGACGCCATTTTGCGAGCTGGCGCGGTGGCGCTGGAGGTGCCGGCCGGCGATGTGTGAGGATGGGCACCTGGAAAAGTCCCCTTACATCCGATATCCGGTATCGAAGAGGTCTTGTCGTCGGTCGTGTTCTGGAGCTTCGGGCTGTGGAGGTGCGCGGAGAGGGCGGTAGGTAGCTCGGGATTGGGGGCGACGTCGGTTGTTGGCATGGTTACGTAATTTTGCGGACCTTTGGAGCTCCAACCCACTGAGGGGCAGTGAGGGACGTCACCTTCCAGGTTGCCTTGCAAACGCTCCACGCGCCTCTTCCTCTCCACATCCAGGGCGCGACAGATTTCTTTCCCATTCCTTCACTCTACGTCCTTGACTTGACCCCTAATATATCGAGGACATTTTTACCATTGCAGTCGTCTGGAAATATTTCATCGAAAGTCCACACACACCATGGCGCCTAGCAACGATGAGAAGCTGGCACAGCTCCAAGCTTTGGCTGGCGTATCAGTCGACACTGTTCGTTCCTAAACCGCCCATATTCCATCCTCAACAGTTATTCTGAGTCGTTGCTGACTGCGCTCTTTGCTACCAGGCCAGGGACTACCTCGAGGCATTCGACTGGGAGCTAGACCCCGCCGCCCAGGCCCTACTCTCCGAGACTGATGCCGCTGCCGAAGGTGGTGATCAGGCCGGCGCGTCGACAGACGTACCTGATGACTACACCGGACCCCGAACGCTCGACGGACGGCCCGCTCCTCAGGAGGCCCCCGCTAGGGCGAAGAAGCCCGCGCAGGGTAGGGGCCAGCCTAGGAGGGGCGTCGCTACGCTTTCGTCCCTGGGCTCGGGGCATGCGCACGGGGACGACGATGACGAAGATGACGATGAAGAGGACAGGAGGGACCGCGGCGACCTGTTTGCCGGTGGTGAGAAGAGCGGGCTGGCGGTGAAGGACCCTTCGAAGGGTGGTGAGAGGGGAGAGGGCTCGCGTGGCATCATCCAAGATATCCTCGCGAAGGCCAAGGAGTAAGCTCAGCCTTACACATGCCCTCTTTCGATTTGCCATGCTAACAGTTACCCAAGGCAAGCAAAGGCCGGTGGTGCCGAGGACGACGACGCCGCGGAGCCGCCCGCTCGAAGCTGGGGCTCGGGCCAGACCCTCGGCGGCGAGGGCGTCGAGAGCCGCGTCATCGGGGACCCCAACGCCGAGGCGCGCCTGCCCGGCGCGGACGCGGAGCCCCAGGACCGCACGATCCACATCTGGCACGACGGCTTCAGCTTCGACGACGGCCCGCTGTACCGCTTCGACGACCCCGCGAACCAGGAGACGCTGCGCCTCATTAGGAGCGGCCGCGCGCCCCTGCACCTCATGAACGTGCGCCTCGACCAGCCCGTCAACGCGCACATCTCGCAGCACGACGAGCCGTGGAGGCAGGTTGAGCGGATTTATAGGCCGTTTGGCGGGGAGGGGAGGAGGCTTGGGAGCCCGGTTCCTGGCGCGGAGTCGTCGGCCGCGCAGGCGCAGGCTGCGCCGACCTCTCAGCCCTCACCCTTGGCGCAGGGGTCTGGCTCGGGCTCGGGGGCTGCCGCGAGCACGGGTGCTGATTCGAGTCTTCCTACTGTTGCGCTGCGCGTGCAGCTTCCTGACGGGACGAGGCTGCCGGCGCGGTTCAACTCTACGCAGACGATTGGGGATGTCTACGACTTTGTGATGCGGGCGCACCCGGCTACGCAGGGGCGGTCGTTTGTCGTCGCGACGACGTTCCCGAATAAGGACCATACGGATCGGGAACTCGTGCTGGGGGAGATGGCGGAGTTTAAGAAGGGGGGGACGGCGGTGGTTAAGTGGACGTAGGGAAAGACAGCGGTTTGCTATGGGTATGGCTGGGCGGTCGGGATTTGACGAGCGTCGAGGAGCTGGGACTTCTCGGGATTAGGCAGGTCGGGGCAGGCACACCGTAGGGTGCTAGCGGATATGCAGACGAGTAAATAGATGGCATTTCCCTGCATTTGAGTGGGTTTGCCTGGGGTCCTCGTGACGGGCGACTCCGTCGCTTACCAGGGAGGCCTACGGTCCGCGAGGTAAGCTGCCTGCAGCTCAAGGGTCGTGCGTCCCAGCCCGCCCGAGCTTCAAGGGTTGCCTTGCTCCTAATTTAGACGAGGAAATGGGCGTCGCCCTCTGGCACTTGTAGAATGCTCTCGAAAGAGGACTCTTGATACGAGAAGGGCTGTCGGGAGATTTATAATCTGTTCCACGTTGGTGACCGTGCGTGATACACACTTGCCGCGTCGGGAAATCCGTCCGTTGCTAGCGTTGCTTTGATTCGCGCAGGTTCCGGACGCAATGCCTATCGGAGTGACTCCTGGAGATCGGTGAGCGGCAGAAAAATGGCGTGCCGGGCGAGAGGAAGTTGTGGGTCGGGCCCGGACCTCTCCGGGGCCTATGCTGTGTAGACGTTTACGACGCCGTCCACCGCCGCTTTCTTTTTGATGTGAGGGTAATGGCGGGGGGTGACGGGCTGCTCGTGTTACCATAGCTGCCAGGGAGATCGCCGCGTGTTTCTCTTATGCTGGCATCATGCTCTCATAAACACGAACTGACAATTCCATGGGATAAGGCGATCGTAGAGCCTGTGTAGCTGGGGAATTATCATGAAGGCATCTTGAAGCCGGTACCTGGATGGCCGCCAATTGCGACCCCGCGGGTGACGTCACGGTACCGTCGAGCTCGTGGGAGCTCCGTCAGAACGTATCACACTGTAGGATAGTTACATGCCCACGGATTACGAGAGCGTCTTGGAAGCCCTGTGAGCTGCTTACGGCCGTGCAACCCCACTCCGCAACGTGAGGTGTAACGGGACGTCTATAAGAGGGGAGCTGGGACGTCACCTGTTTTGAGCTTTGGGCACCGACGGACATTTTCTGCCATCAGACAAGCAACTTCGATTCTTCTTCTCGACGAACTACGCGCAGCAACGCACTGATTCCAGCTAGTTATACACAATGGCGCCCAAGATCCTCATCGTCCTCACGTCCGTGGACAAGATTCCCTCGACGGGCAATCCCACCGGCTGGTACCTCGTACGTCCCAATCCTCAATCCCCATTCCCCTCCCCTTCGCTCCCCTACCGACCCAAACTAACCCGTCCCAGGGCGAGCTCGCCCACCCCTTCGACGTCCTCCACACCAAGGCCGAGCTAGTCTTCGCCTCCCCCGCCGGCGGCGTCGCCCCGCTGGACCCCTCCTCCGTCGAGGCGCAGAAGGACGACCCCATCTGCAAGGCCTTCTTGAAGGAGCAGAAGACCGTCTGGGAGACGACCCACAAGCTCTCGGACCTGGTCAACCGCGCCTCTGAGTTCGACGCCGTCTTCTACCCCGGCGGCCACGGGCCCATGTTCGACCTCGTCGACGACAAGGACTCTATCAAGATCGCCGCCGACATCGCCTCCCGAGGCGGGCCCGTGGCGGCGGTGTGCCATGGCCCCGCGGCGCTGCTGAACATCAACTCGCCCACCGCGACGTCGATCCTGAAGGGGAAGACGGTGACGGGGTTCTCGGACTCGGAGGAGGCAGCTGTGAAGCTTACGGAGGCCATGCCGTATAGTCTGGAGAAGAGGCTGGGGGAGAAGAGTGAGGGGGGCTTCGTGAAGGCGCAGGACTGGGGCGAGAAGGTTGTTGTCGATGGGCAGGTTATCACGGGGCAGAACCCTGCTTCGGCGAAGGGAGTGGGTGAGGCGCTGGCGAAGGCTTTGAGTGAGTTGTGTCCGAGTGAGTCTTGTGGGGGAGAGATGCTAACTCGCGTCCAGACATCTAACCTCGCGCCGACTTATGAGGGCGTGAATCGAGCATAAGGGGCCCGCGCGACATTATAATTCCGCAAAGGAGTGGCGGTGGGACGGCCACAACCACTGAGGCCGGGATGGGTGCCGCCCGGGCAGCGGTGGTGACGAGTACATGAATAACTTTACGTTAGAGCCGCAAGGCTGGCGGATGTTCTTCCTCGTGAAGATAAAACGTGTTAATGAACGCTATATGTACCGTGTTTACCCCCTGCCATACGCCTGTGAAGCTACAAAATCCATACCACCATTCGTATGCCCGCCCTTATACGGCCATACCCATAACTCCAGAACGCCAACCTCCAATAGCCGCAGCAACCCTGTGGGCCTCAAATCAAGAGCGTATACCCCTAGTCCGCCGTCAACTTGACCTCGAGCACCTTCTTCACCAGCTGCGGGTTCCCCAGCCCCGCGACACGGCTCCCGATGATATCCCCCAGGAAATCATTAAGCTCCGCCCGCTCCCCCTCCGTGACGGTACCGTTCGTCTCGCCGCCGTTCGCGAGCGGCAGCGCGTCCTTTGATATCTGCGCGATGGCGCTGACGATGGCGCCAGTCAGCATCTCAAAGTCGAGCTTCGCGTCCGGCTTCTCCCGGAGGGGGGAGAGCACCGCGTCGCTGACGCTCCGGATCGTCTTGAGGGCGATGAGGCGCACGGCCTCGGGACCGCCGGCGGCCGCCATGCCGCAGATGGCGCCGTAGATCACGGGCGGCGGCTTGGTCTGGTCGAGGAAGTGCTTGAGGCAGGTGCGCGTCAGCTTGGGGCGCAGGAGCGGGTTCGAGGCCGAGTAGCGGCGGGCCAGCTCGCCGACGAGGGAAGCGGAGAACTCGCGGAGCTTGTACTGCTCCTTTGTGGCCTCCGCGCCGTCCTCTGAACCGAGGCGCCGCGAGAGGAGGCAGGTGAGGACGGGAGCCGAGAGGGGGCTTGCATAGGGGTCGAGGAAGAGGGTCGAGTTGGCGATGAGCGCGGCGGTCAGGTCCATCATGCGCCGGAGGACGAAGACGTCGTCGAGGTGGTGCGTCACCTGGTCCGAGACGAAGTTGATGAAGTAGGGGACCAGCTGATGGATGCCCGGGTCATCGCGGACCGACGCGAGGGCCGCCTGCCGGAGCCGCTCGACCTCCTCGTCGGGCGTGTCGTCGAGAAGCGCGGCTTGGATCTTGTCGAAGTAGAGGGCCATCTCCTTGCTGATGACGTGCTTGACGGCCGGGCGGTGCGCGATGTTATCGTTGCCCGCCAGGGCGGCCAGGGCGGGGTTGGCGCCGGCGCCCTTGGGGAGGAGCTCGTTCGATCGCGAGTCGGATTGGATGGGGTTCTGGGGAATGGCGGGCTGGACGCCTTCGATGCCGAGCCAGTGGGCTGGAGGTAGGTGGGTTAGATGGATTCAGGGTGGCAGCTAGGGCGTCACTCACCGGTAAGGGTAGCGTCGCGCGGGATCTTGGGAAGCGGCGCGTTGATCAGCTTCTCAAAGTCCACCTCCTCGTCCTCGACGTAGTAAATCGGCTGCCCGGGACCCAGGCTCGCCTCGCCGAAACGCAGGGGCCGCGTCGACTCGTATCCGTACAGAGGCTCCACGTCGAGAACGCGCAGCGCGGCGTTGACGTCCTGAACCGAGAGCGTAGTGCGGCCGGCGGCCCTCATGAAGCGCAGGGCCTCGATGATGACCTGGCCGATGCGGTACTCGACATCCTGCGTGAGGTTGCGCAGGGCCTCGTCCGAGAGGGTCGAGACGCCGACGGACTCGGCGCAGTCCTTGACCGACTCTGGATTCCAGAGGTACTTGGCGGCGTCTGCGTTCGCCTGTCCAGCCATAGTATCGGTTGGGCGAGCTGGCGAGCTGTGGGATTGGGAGTTGCGGGAGCTCAATGCGAGAAGCTGCTTGTTCAGCCTGTATGTATTCTTGAGGTGTGGTTCGGGCTGGTGGGACAGGAAGTTAGTCAGCATGTTTGGTGCACCCAAGGTTCAATGCGCTCACCCCTGGAGCCTGGATCTTCACCCTTGGCAACAGCACCCCAGGCCCCACCAAACACTGCCAGTGTTCTCACATGCACGCCGCGTCGCCTCAACCCACACGAAGCAGTTCGTGTTCTCCGCCACGCTCGCAACTCGTATAAAGATGGGCCAGAGCCGGCCCCGGGCCGTCGCAGCAGGCTATTAGGATATGTCCACACTGGTCAAGCCCATACCGGCCCTCTACACCGTCTACGTCCTCCGCTCCACCGTCCGCCCCGCGTCATGGTACATCGGGTCCACGCCGAACCCGCCGCGCCGGTTGAAGCAGCACAATGGGGAGGTCAAGGGCGGCGCGGCGCGGACGTCGCGCGCGAGCCTGAGGCCGTGGGAGATGGTGGCTGTCGTCTCTGGGTTCCCGGGGATGCTGGCTGCGCTTAAGTTTGAGTGAGTAGTTCCGCTTTCGCTGAGTTGTAGCTTGGATGGTAGGGCTGATGGGATATGTTCAGATGGGCCTTGACGAATTCGCACGTCTCGCTGCATATTCCGTCTGAAGATCGGCTCTCGATATCTACGCAGAGGAAGAGGAGCGGGCAGCCCAAGCGGCCGAGGCATAGTCTTGTCTCCATCGTCTCGAATCTGCACCTCTTGCTGCGGGTTCCTAGTTTCGCCAGGTGGCCGCTTACGCTGCACTTCTTTAAGAGGGACGTGTACAAGACCTGGGAGCGGTGGGAGATGTCCGCCGACGAACCGACGTGCGAGAGCTTGAATATCGAGGCGGATTTCGGTCCTGACGGCACGGAGGCGGTCTCATCGTCGCAGAGCGAGACGCCCTGGGGTATCCATGCGCTCCCGGTCGATTACAAGCCGCTAAAGGAATATGCTGAAAAGGCAAGGAACCTATTTACGTCCAAGAGGGAGGGGAGCTGCGTGCACTGCAAAGAGGAGATGGAGCCCGGAAACGGCCTCTTTGCGGTGTGTCCAAACGACGAGTGCGAGGCCGCGGGGCACCTGACCTGCTGGAGCCGTCACGTCCTTGCAGGCGACGATAAGACGGCGGTTCTACCCGTCCAGGGGACGTGTCCCTCGTGTAACGGGTGGGTGAGTTGGGGGACCATGATGAAAGAGTTGAGCCTGCGAGTAAGGGCCCCACAGGAGGTTGACAAGCTGTTGAAGAAGAAGCGGAAGGCAAAGGCAAAGACAAAGGCGGACGGGGACGCGGATGCGGGCTCGGAGACATGATTTACGAAATAATGATCTTTATCTAGTATCTTGGATACAAAGCATCACCGCGGTGGGGCGGCGTTGTGCGACCACCTTGAGGCGCTGATTCTCCCGTGCGATGTGTACCCACCCCCCCTTCCACGCGTATTCGTACCTGTGTCGTTGCACCGCATCGAAATTATGCACTTACTCAGCAGTCTTCCCCACAAGGCAGGTCAGGCTCGACCCCAAACGTCAGTCGACCGCCATTGGCCCGTTTCCATGGCTCCTGCCGTCAACCCTTGCAGCGTGCCCCGTCCGTATCAGATGGGAGGGCCTGCAGTGTGCGTTCCAATTTTTCACCGGCGGGTGGCGCGGGCCCGCTCGGGGTGATTCCACGAGTCGCTGAGATTTGTGACGATGGTGGCCGCGCTAACTACACTATGCCGGGAAATGCCGACGGTGTTTCCATCCATCCGTAATTCACGCAGGCTTTAGACGTCGCTTTGTGCAAGTCTCGAATTCGGGTCAGACATTGGAGTGGAGATGCCATCACGCTAAGGGCAATCAGGGCAGAACATTATTTCCTCGCCGCGCGCTTGGGAATGGACCCGTTTGGAATTGCGATGTATCGTCGGCATTCCATGTACCTCGATATATGCCATGAGCCAATGTACCCTACCCCGAGGCCACCCGTTCGTCAATTCGGTCCGTATTTACGAGGTACTGTTTTGCTGATGTCCCAGCTCTCATATTTATTCGCCTCGTTTTAGAGTTTGGCGCTGCCGAGGAAGGCCGATCCAATCGACGGGTTGGGATATCTCGCCGACCATGGATGTCTTTAATCGTCGGAGCGGCGGGGTCTTGGCTGAAGGCGCGGGAGACATGCGGGCAAGGACAGAGTTCGGACAATGTCTGCGAGATGCCGGGTGTCATGTCGGGAGAATACCGAGCCCGAATGCGACAAAGGGAACAATGCAGGAGCGAAGCCAACACTGACCGACGTGCCAGTCATACACGATCCACCACGCGCCCTAGCTTTGATGGTCCCAGCGGGAGACTTCATGCCCCCCCACCCCAAATCGCAGGACGAAGACGTTGTACCCTGCATCTCACTAAATAGGATTACTGACTCTTGCACTGTATGTTTAGGTACTGGATCTCTCAATCACATGTTATTTTATATAGTTATGAGGTCATGGTACCAAAGTCCCACAGTGCAAAAGCTTGCAGAAATATCCCGGTACGCCCGTCAACATCCCTGTACGCCTGGGCTCCACGCCCACCAACACTGAACAGGCCCACTCTCGGACGCTGCACGGCTACTTGGCTCTTTCCGCTGCGTCTCTCGTCCTCCCATATCCCACGCCCACTTCATCTCTGCGTCTTGCCCTTTGGCTTCGCTAGCCTCCCCAGCGTCCCTCATGCCTGATTCTCCTGGTCACGCCCTTGCGAGAATATTGGCTTCAGGCCTGTCAACACCCCCCATCTGAATTCCTCCATTAAACTTTTTCGGCCCCCAGGTCTTAATTCCGCGCGCGGGACTTGGCTTTCTGATCCACAGTTCCTCCCTTCGTATCAACCGGTGCCTCGCCCTCGATATCGTGCTGGCATGTGGACAGTACCATAAGGCCCCCAACTCATCCTCCGCTTCAAATCCTCGAGAGTTCTCCGCCCCGAAGCGGCTACATCCTAGCGAGCCTACTAATACTAATCCGCGACTGCGGCCACATAATTCCTCGGACGACTGACACGAGATTGCGCCTGGTTTACAGTTTAAACCTCTTTTCCCGTCGCTCCCACCAAAAGAGCACAGCACCGAGTCCCGAGCGCTTCCCACGGGCCATGCGACGAAGTTTCCCGCGATAGTCCTTTGTGTACCTCTCCAAACCGCAATTGTACGCCAGAGAATGAAGACAACTTCTCGCATATCCAACTGATTGCTCGCCGCCTCGTACACGTCACCCCGCCTCTTCCTTGAGCCGCCTCATTCTCCGAATCCTCGATCTTTCCGACACTCCACACGACATGGCCGGGACGTCAACCCGGCCCTCCGGCGGCACGGCCAGCGCGGGGACGAGTAGCGTCAACGCCAGCGCCAGGGCCTCGCCCACTGTTGGCCTTCGCGCCGGCGGCAAGATAAAAGCGGCGCCCGTCAATTCCAACGGCTACCACCCCGCCGCCCAGGTCCCCCTCAGCGCGATGAAGAGCGCACCGCTCGACCTGACGACCGTCGAGCGCCGCGGCAGGCTGTCCGCGACGTACCCCCCGCCCAAGAAGAACAGGCCCCACGGGCTGCAGGACGCGCCGACGTATCGTCCGACCGAGGATGAATGGAGGGACCCGATGGAATACATGCGAAGGATCTCTCCTGAGGCAAAGGAGTATGGCATCTGCAAGATTATTCCGCCCGACGCTTGGAATCCCGACTTTGCGATCGATACAGAGGTGCGTCGGTGCTCTGGTGCCATGCCAAGCTTGCGCCTGGGATCGGCGCCCTGGAGCTGTGTTGGCGTCGAGGATCATCGGCTAACCATGTGCTACAGAAATTCCATTTCAGGACTCGCAAGCAAGAGTTGAATTCCGTTGAAGGAAGTGAGTGTTGTCTGCATCGCTTCTCTTGAAGCGTCGTTTATTGACCCCTGTTGTAGGTACCCGCGCCAATCTCACCTACATAGACGCCCTGTACAAGTTCCACAAGCAGCAGGGGAACAACCCCAGCCGCGTGCCTTATGTGGACAAGAAGCCCCTCGATCTGTATCGGCTGAAGAAGGCCGTTGAGGCGCGCGGAGGCTTCGACAAGGTCTGCAAGCACAAGAAGTGGGCCGAGATCGGAAGAGACCTTGGGTACAGCGGCAAGATCATGTCGTCGCTGTCCACGTCGCTCAAGAACTCGTACCAGAAGTGGCTCTGCCCCTACGAGGAGTACCTGCGACTGGCGAAGCCCGGCGTCCATCAGCAGCTCGAACTCGAATATGGCGGGCCGCTCACCCCGAGTCCTGCGCCTACCCCGGTGAAGAACTCGCACGCCAACACTCCGTCCGGCGCAACGGCCGACTCGCCGGCGCGCCAGGCTAGCGACGCTCTGCAAGCTGGGTTGGATCATCTTAAACATCTCAAGAAGGAGGGTGATGCGGATGTCGCCATGGGAGACGGGTCGCCTGCATCTCAGCCCGCGAGCTCCGGGTTCACCGCCATCAACTCTGGCGGCTTCAAGGCTGTCAACTCCTCGGGCGGTGGCTTTGCCGCTGTTAACAGGCCAGCCATTTCTGAGCCCGACTCGGGAGTGCCCACCCCACAAAAACAACTCGGCAGCCCTCTTCCGTCAGCGACAAACACGCCCGATAACGGCACATCGAGCTTCGGGAAGGGCACGTCGCTGAAACGACAGCTGAGTTCCGATAGCGTGGACTCCTCGAGGAAATCAAGCGGCCCTGGCGCTGATGAGACTGATACCTCCAGCCGCAGGAGTAAGCGGTTGAAGAAGGACGCCGTTCCCACTGTCGCCGGCTCTCACATGTCTCAGTTCCGGCCGTCTGCTCCCCGGTTGCCACGGGATGAAGCCGCCAGCGGGGGCGAGAAGTGCGAGCAGTGCGGGAAGGGCACCGAGACTGGTTCCCTGCTAATCTGTGAGTCCTGCGATCACGCCTACCACGGGCCCTGTCTCGACCCCCCGGTCAGGCAGAAGCATGACTCAGGATGGAATTGCCCGCGCTGCCTGGTCGGCGACGGCCAGTTCGGCTTTGAAGAGGGCGGCCTGTATTCCCTTCGCCAGTTCCAGCAGAAGGCGGCCGATTTCAAGACTGGGTATTTCGAGAAGAAGATACCGTTTGATCCCAGCTCGAGCGGCCCGAAGCCCATTACTGAGGAAGACGTCGAGAATGAATTCTGGAGGCTCGTCACCGATATCGAAGAGACTGTCGAGGTCGAATACGGCGCTGACATCCACTGTACCACCCACGGGTCCGGTTTCCCCACCATCGAGAAGCACCCCGACGACCCTTATTCGCTCGACCCGTGGAACCTCACCCTATTACCCCTTCACCCGGAGAGCCTCTTCCGCCATATCAAGACGGACATCTCGGGGATGACGGTCCCTTGGGTCTACGTGGGCATGACGTTTTCGACGTTCTGCTGGCACAACGAGGACCACTACTCTTACTCGGCGAACTACCAGCATTTCGGAGATACGAAGACGTGGTACGGAATTCCCGGAGACGATGCGGAGAAGTTCGAGGCGGCGATGAGGAGTGCTGTGCCGGAGTTGTTCGAGACGCAGCCAGATCTTCTCTTCCAGCTCGTCACGCTCCTCACTCCAGAGCAGCTAAAGAAGGCTGGCGTCAGAGTGTACGCCATCGACCAGAGGGCTGGCGAGATGGTCATCACCTTCCCGCAGGCGTACCACGCGGGGTTCAACCACGGGTTCAACTTCAACGAGGCTGTTAACTTTGCCCCTTGTGACTGGGAACCCTACGGTCTCTCCGGGGTTGAGAGGCTCCAGTTATTCCGGAGACAGCCCTGCTTCTCCCATGATGAACTACTATGGACGGCCGCGGAGGGGACGACGAGTGGAGCGCTGACCATTCAGACTGCGAAATGGCTTTCGCCGGCCCTCGAGCGGATTCACAAACGGGAGCAGCAGGACCGCGAAACACTCATTCACAGCTATCCACTGACGAGCCAGTCCGAGCGCGAGGGTTTGCAGATCATCCAGGACGACAGCGATGTGCCTGAGGAGGAATACCAGTGCTCATACTGCAAGACCTTTAGCTACCTGTCGCGCTTCTGGTGCCAGGCTTCCGGGAAGATCCTCTGTCTCGCCCACGCGGCGTCTCACTCCTGCGACGCCCCTGCGTCCGACACACACAGCTCGACCCACGTTTTGGTCATCCGAAAGTCTGAGGAAGACATGCACGAGGCCCTCGCGAGGGTGTCGGAGAAGGCTCGCACGCCCGAGGCCTGGGAAGAAAAGTACGAAAAGGTCCTAGATGAGGAGACGATTCCCTCGTTAAAGTCGCTAAGAAATCTTCTGCATGAAGGCGAGAAAATACCCTACGACCTCCCGTCGCTGCAGCTCCTCCGCGAATTCGTCGATCGCTGCAACGAGTGGGTGGATGATGCGACAAATTACACGGTCCGCAAGCAGCAGAACCGACGGAAGAACGACCGGGTGTGGGGGGCCGGCAAGAGGAAGTCCATATCTGGGCGGTCGCCGGAGGGCAAGGACAAAGAGAGGGACTCGCGCGACGTGTCGAATATTTACCGGCTGCTGCAGGAGGCGGAGCAGATTGGGTTCGACTGTCCCGAAATTCTTCAGCTCCAGGAGCGTGCGGACGCGATTGAGCTGTTCCAGGAGAAGGCGAATCGGGCGCTAGAGCAGGTGCAGGCTCGCAATGTGCAGGAGATTGAGGATCTCCTCGAGGAAGGCCGGAACTACAATGTCGACATGGCGCAGATGGACAAGCTCTCGCGGGTGCTGGATCAGATGAAGTGGAATGAGAAGGCTCGGGCGAGCAGGGGTGTTTTTATGACGCTCAACGACGTCGAGAAGCTCATCGAGGACGGCAAGAGGCTCGAGATCCCGCTGTACAACGACTACCTCACGTATTACACGGATCAGATGATTGCCGGCCAGAACTGGGAGAAGAAGGCGCGGGAGCTGATTTCCGCCGACGTCGTCCACTACCCGCAGCTCGAGGCGTTATCGACCCAGGTGCAGGTCAACTCGCTCCCCGTCACGGAGCAGACGCTCGTGCGCGTGGACCAAATCCTTCTCAAGCAGCGGGAGGCACATAGCCAGATCATCGATATCACGCAACGGTCGCGCAAGCCCGATCTCCGCGACCGGCCAATGTACGGTGAGGTGTGCGAGATTATGAAGCGCCTCGAGGAACTGAACTCGAAGCCGAGCGGCACGTCGGACCTCGAGAGGGAGCAGAAGAGGCACGAGGACTGGATGCGGCAGGGGAAGAAGCTGTTTGGCAAGTCGAACGCGCCGCTACATATCCTGCGCAGCCATCTGGATTACGTGCTGGGGCGCAACTTGGACTGCTTCGATATTACCCACGATAAGCCGAGGGATCCTGCGGAGCCGGCGTCCAGGGAGCCGAGTCCTTCTGGAAAGCAGAATCGGTGGGATGAGGCCAACACGAGGGAGGTGTTTTGTCTGTGTCGCCGCGTGGAAGCTGGCATGATGATTGAGTGCGGTATCTGTCACGAATGGTACGGTACTCCTGGTATACTTTTTTTCCGCAACATCTACTAACACGGGTTCTTAGGTACCACGGGAAGTGCCTCAAAATCGCCAGAGGCAAGGTCAAGGACGACGACAAGGCCCCCTGGACCTGCCCTGTCTGTGACCACCGCGTCAGGATCCCGCGCGACGCCGCGAGGCCGCGGATCGAGGAGCTGGTCAACTGGTACGACGAGATCCCGAACCTCCCCTTCCAGCCGGAGGAGGAGGAGTCGCTCAAGCAGATCATCGACAACGCGCAGGCCTTCCGGGACCACATCGCGGCCTACATCAACCCGGTGCTCTCGTCGCGCGCTGAGGCCGAGACGCAGCGCTTCTACCTCCGCAAGCTCGAGGGCGCCGAGGTGTTCCTGGTCACGGAGACCAACTTCTTCCGGCAGGAGCTGCACAAGTGGTGCCACGTGACATCTGAGCCGCCGCCTCTGTTCCAGGAGTCGAAGAGCACGCGGAAGCCGAGGCCGACGAAGCTGCAGAAGCTGATGGCGCAGTATGGGGTTGAGGACCCGGACGATCTGCCCGAGGAGGTCAAGGGGAAGGCGAATAGTCTGCGGAGGAAGTCGAAGTACTATCAGGGAAGGGCGGACGGGGCGGGGATGTCGCCGCCTGCGCCTGGTGGAGGGCAAACGCCTGTTCTTGGGACGCCGATTCGAGGGGAGGGGCAGGGGAGGGTGGAGAGGCAATCTAGGGAGAGGGATCCGTGGGGGAGGCCAGTTGGGGAGCATGGAGACCCAATGGGTGGTGGTGGGATGGTGCATCCGGGTGTGTTGATGCCCGGTGGTCCGCGCGTGGTGATGGATGATCAGGGGGACTCGCTTGAGGAGAGGCTTCTTCGCGGGCAGCTCGACGGGCTGAATCTGCACTCGGAGCCTGTGAGGGGTAAGGCCCTGGAGCTGCTCCGGCGGACGGACGTCGGGCGGAGGAGGGCCGAGGAGATTTACGGCCCTAATGTGTGGGGAGGCGGGTTCGCGGCTGGGGCTAGCACCGGCGGGGCGCAGGCGGAGGCGGGATATCCCAGGGAGGTGGAGAGGATGTTTGTCGACCTTACGAATAGGGATGAGGAGGAGAAGAAGCCGGGGCCGGAGGTGTTGGCGGGGGGACTGGGTGCTGAGAGGAATGGGGTTGATGCGCTGGTTGATGGGGAGTAGGAACCCCCTTGTGACGGTGCGTCTGAGGGGTGGTTGCGGACGGTTTGTGGGTTAGGTGATCGTGCGGGTGTCGGTGGATGGCCTAATGCGGGTGAGGTTAGTGAGAGGTTGGTGAGAGGTGTGGGAGGTGGGGGCGAAGAGTAACATGGCGGTCTGTGTCTGGTTCGAAGCGAGGGTTTTAAAAGCAGCATGGTGTTTGGGTTTGTCTGTATCACTAGGGATTTGCGCGTGGTGTTTTGTCTCTTCTTTTCTGCTTTGTTGTTTTATCCCGGGCTTTTGGCCTGCGTGTACTAGAGTTTCTACGGCTTGAATGGCGAATCGAGTTATCTAGACGTATCCTGTAGGCTGTCCTCTCAAGCAGCCATGTTTATGGAGGATAAGCCCTTCCTTGATGACCTTAATATCTTGTTCGAGAAACCTCCGGTGCATCCCATGCGTCACTTGGCTTGGTCAAAGAGTCCCGCCGGCAGTGTTAGACATTAGCCGAGAGTTATATGGCGGTCACTCTAGGGCAGTTCGGACTCGACGCGAGGGCGCCGCTTCATCCGATAATCTTGGCCGTCTTTGCCCCCGCCTAATTAGGTTTAATATACGCCGTGCCCCCCAGATAGATTTGGCTACCTCCCGTAGTTCTACGCCGGCACTTGGGATGGCCAAGATCTGGGGAAGCCCACGCTTTGTGCTGTTCTCCGCTCCCGGGGGCGGACGACTGCCGAGGTATGCTCCATGGATGTGTATATTAAGCCCCCGCTCCGCGTTCGGTTTCTAGTGTGCCCCCCGCGTCTTGCGTGGCAGGTTGCGGAGGGTAATTTTGTGGGAACGGGTGCTTGTTTGGGAGGGCTACTTTGGAAGAAATGGGTCAATGGTGTGATAACGAGGAGAATGTTCCTTCTGTAGTTGTTGTCTGCTGTCTTAAGTATGCGGGAGGAAGGGCGTGGGGTGAGTTGGAAGGTGGAGGGGATCGTATATGTATGTCGGGTGAGAGCCGGCCTGGGTGCTTTCACGTTCCGCCTTTCTCACCCTTCTACTTCCCCGTATTTAGGAAGAACCGCAGACCACCCCGTCGTTCACACACTGGCGATATCTGGTTCAGCATGCGTCTCTCGTTGGTAGCGGCCGCTCTGGCCTCCCTCACGAGCATGGGTAAGCACCCGTATCCCTATCCTTACTGCCTCACGACCGTCCTCTGGCTGATACTAACCCACCCAGCCCTCGCCCAAGACACCCCCTTCCCAACCAGCTGCCAAGGCGTCCCAGCAAGCCGCTTCCCCTCGACCGTCAACCCCGCCTGGGAAGTCACCAAGGTCGCCGGCGGCCTCCAGCAGCCGCGGACCCTCGTCTTCGACCCCCTCGGCCACCTCCTCGTCCTGCAGTCCATGTGGGGGATCTCGGCGCACACCTTCGGCGAGGACGGGTGCATCGATGGGACGGTGACCGTCGCGCAGAATATACGGTTTAACCATGGACTCAGCCTCTCGCCTGATGGAAAGAAGCTTTACGCGTCGAGTGAGACGAATGTTTGGTCTTGGGACTATGATGCGGAGAGTATGACGGTTTCGAACCAGAGGACTGTGGTTAGGGGGATTAGCACGGGCATTCATAGCACCAGGACGGTGCACGTCGTGCCGCAGCAGCCGAACTTGATTGTGGTCTCGGTGGGGAGTAACAGCAACTTGGACATGAACGCCGGGAGCATGCGGGCTACGGTCAGGGTGTTTGACGCGGAGGCTGCGCCGGGCGATGGGTGGGAGTTTAACACGCAGGGACACCAGTTTGGATGGGGTCTTAGGAACTCAGTTGCACTCGCTTTCGATCCGAATGGCCATGTCTGGGCGGCGGAGAACAGCGCCGATGTATGTTCCCTCTTTGGGGGTGGATATCAGGGGGTGAGAGAGCCGAGCTGACGTGTGGATAGGACTTCCAGAGGCAGGGGCAGGATATCCATATCGACAATCCGGCCGAGGAGCTCAACTACCGTGAGTCCCCTCCCGAACACTCTTCACCATCATAAGTATAAGTCACTGACAGGCGAGAAGTCGGGGACCCCACGGTCCCCAACGAGGACTGGTACGGCTACCCAACCTGCTTCGCAGTCTGGGATCCCTCCGCAATCCAGGGCGCGCAGCTCCGCACCGGCGACCAGTTCGTCGCGAACCCAGGCGCCGACATGGATGATGCGCGCTGCGCGTCAGAGTCAGTCCCCCCGCGGCTGTCCTTCCAGGCTCACAGCGCGCCCATCGACGCCGTCTTTGACGCACAGGGCGAGAACCTGTACGTTTCGTTCCACGGGAGCTGGAATCGCCAGCCAGCGACGGGGTATGCCGTCATCGAGATTCCCTTCACGGCGCTTGAGGATGGAAACTTTGATCCGGTGGCGTCGAGCGATAGCATGAGCGGGTATACGGAGGTCTTTGCGGCGCAGAACCCGGCGGGTTGTCAGAGTATGAGCTTGACGATGAGTACGTGCTTTAGGCTGAGCGCTGTGAGGTGGGATGGTGGTGGGGAGAGGCTGTTTGTTGCGAGTGATAATCAGCAGGAGGGGGAGATTTGGGTCCTGAGGAAGAAGCTGTGATGAGATGTAGATCGGCTCAGAGGAGCTCAGATCGAGGTCCGAAAGGCCTTGTTCAAGAGGGCCTGGGTGGATTTACGTGCTTGAGAGTGTAAATAGTGCTTCTGGAATCGTAAAGAATTCGGAGAGAAATTCGCTTGATTGAGGGGGAACTCGGATGTGACACATAAGAAGGGATTCTAGATGAATGCAGCTGGATGCCTTCACGACTCATGTTCATCGTTGAGGACGTCGAGGAGACGGAACCCGCCGAGCTCAACGATCCGGGGTATTTAGCAGGTGGCGAATGGGTGGAACTCCAACTGTGGGCACCTGTTTGCAGCTCAACCATCCCTACTCAGGCCAGCTGGGCAACAGCCCCGCGAACCCCACTAAAGACTTGTCCACCTCCAAAACCAGCTTCATCACGGCAACTCCCCATCCAACGCCCGCACATCGCGAATCGACGACAGGGCCACCATAGCACCGACCTAATAGCCACCCTCCACCATGGTTCTCCAAGACCTCGGCCGCCGCATCAGCGGCGCCGTCCACAACCTCGCCCGCGAGCCGAACCTCGACGAAAAGGTGCGACTCCCCCGACACCCCGAAGCTCCCTCCCATCCTAACCAACGTCCCAGGCCTTCGACTCGATGCTCAAGGAGATATGCTCGGCGCTCCTCGAATCCGACGTCAACGTCAAGCTGGTCGGTCAGCTCCGCAAGTCGATCCGCGCGAGCGTCAACCTCAAGGACCAGCCGGCCGCCGTCAACAAGAAGCGCCTCATCCAGATGGCCGTCTTCAACGAGCTCGTCAAGCTCGTCGACCCGCACGCCGAGGCCTTCCGCCCCAAGAAGGGCAAGTCGAACGTCATCATGTTTGTCGGTCTGCAGGGCGCGGGTAAGACGACGACGTGCACGAAGCTCGCGAGGCACTACCAGACGAGGGGGTTCCGCGCGTGCCTCGTGTGCGCCGACACGTTCCGCGCGGGTGCCTTTGACCAGCTGAAGCAGAACGCCACCAAGGCCAAGATCCCATACTACGGGTCCCTGACGGAGACGGACCCGGCCGTCGTGGCGCGGGAGGGCGTCGAGAAGTTCAAGAAGGAGCGGTTCGAGATTATCATCGTCGACACGTCGGGCCGGCACAGGCAGGAGTCGGCGCTGTTCCAGGAGATGGTGGACATCCAGGAGGCGATCCGCCCAGACGAGACCATCATGGTGCTGGACGCGTCCATCGGTCAGCAGGCCGAGTCGCAGGCCAAGGCTTTCAAGGAGGCGGCCGACTTTGGCGCCATCATCATCACCAAGACGGACGGCCACGCCAACGGCGGCGGCGCGATATCCGCCGTCGCCGCGACGCGCACGCCCATTGTGTTTATTGGTACGGGTGAGCACATGCTGGATATGGAGCGCTTCGCGCCCAAGCAGTTCGTGCAGAAGCTGCTGGGCATGGGCGACATTGCGGGGCTGGTGGAGCACGTGCAGAGCCTGCGGCTCGACCAGAAGGACACGATGAAGCACATCGCCGAGGGCATCTTTACGGTCCGGGACCTGCGGGACCAGCTGCAGAACATCATGAAGATGGGCCCGCTGTCCAAGATGGCGGGCATGATCCCCGGGATGAGCAACATGATGCAGGGCATGGACGACGAGGACGGCAGCGCGAAGCTGAAGAGGATGATTTACATTTGCGACTCGATGACGGAGAAGGAGCTCGACTCGGACGGCAAGATGTTCATCGAGCAGCCGACGCGGATGACGCGGATCGCGAGGGGGTCCGGGACGTCGGTGAGGGAGGTGGAGGACCTGCTGACGCAGCAGCGCATGATGGCCGGCATGGCGAAGAAGATGGGCGGCAACATGAAGAACATGCAGAGGGCGCAGGCGGCCATGTCGGGCGGGAACAAGGCGCAGCAGCTGGCGGCCATGCAGAAGAGGATGCAGAGCATGGGCGGGGGCGGCGCGGGCGGGATGCCGGATATGGGGAGCCTGATGAAGATGCTCGGGGGTGGGGGCGGCGGCGGCGGCGGCGGCGGGATGCCCGGAATGCCGGGGATGCCTGGGGGCGGGGATATGCAGGCCATGCAGGCCATGATGAAGCAGATGGGTATGGGGGGTGGTGGGATGCCCGGGATGGGTGGCGGCATGCCCCGGAGGAGGTAGTGGGGGGGATAAGGGAGACGAGGCTGTTGGAGAGTGCACTGGGGTGTGTGCAGGGGGCATCGGCAGGGCGTTTGGTCTGGAGTTGGCGGTTTAATAGTTACTTTTTGCATATTGGGAACCAGTCTGTCGACTACTTTTAGTGTTCGGTGGCCGAATATCTCCCTCTCAGTGTAGCTCCGCAGCCTACAATGCCTTGGTGTCACGTAGTCCAGTCTTGAAAACAAAGTAGCCATTCTAATTTTGTACGGACGGGCGCCTGTCTACCCCCAAGTAAAAAAAATACACACACTCCATACACTACACCACTCTCATCCCCTCTCCTGCACCCCCCTAGTACAAGAACCCAAGCCCGACGGCCACAGCACCCGACGTCCACCCGATAATCTTGGCCCAGAGCTTAATCTGCGGCTTCGTGAAGCCGTAGACCGCATCGTACGCAAAGTGCCTGATGCCGTTGAGCAGGTGGAAGACGAAGGGCCACGCGATGGCAGTCTTGATGGCGCCCTTGACGACGAAGGGCATGGCGGCGAAGGCGGCGACGGCGGCGGAGGACTCGATGTGCCAGCCCACGAGGGGGGACACGAGGTAGAGGCCGCTGTAGACGTAGAGCGAGGCGGAGAGGGCGCCGCCCGTTATGCGCGTCCAGATGGAGGGGGTGAAGAAGGTCTGGGCGGGGTCGTAGATTTGCATGTGAGGGGAGAGGGGCCGGTTCAGGCGCTGGTTGGCGAGGAGGGAGTCTTCTTGGGTGGCGGAGAGCTTCTCGGTCGCGACGGAGCTGGGGGGGTTAGCTTGGTCGTCCCGGGAGAGATTCAAGGTAGGATGCGGGATGGGAATTGGGAATTGGAGGGAGAGGGGAGGCATACCGAGAGGTAGAGGTGGATAGGGCGACCTTGGGGACGTTCTGCGTGAACATGGCCGGGCGCGCCGCTCCTGCTGTCCTGTCAGTCACTTCGCGATCACGACGCATCCGCGGGTATCGGGGCTCCGGGGTCACGCACCTCGGCGGAGGGCCGACAGTCCCACCCTCTGCGCGATCATGTTTGCTTTCGAGGCCGTGCTACGCGGTAATTCGATATAGATTTGTCTGTCGGGGGGCGAGAGGGCGGGATCGAGAGGCGCGTGAAAAGAGTTGTCGGGTCGGGTATGTTGGAGGTCTAGTTTGAAGTTCCCGAGCGAGGTTGTTCCGGGATCTGCCATCCGTCGTGACGAAACTCGGCACCTCGGTATATCCGCCGGCCAATCACGGGTGACGCATAGTAACACAAGGCACGTGACTTTACACATGACGCGCCCCACATTCTGAGACACCATCGAACCTACCCAACGCGCAATTTCTCGACGCTCGTGTTTTTCGTTCCTTTCTTCTTTTCGCTACATTGATCTCTTCGTCGCCGGGGACTCTTGCCCAAAACGCACTCTTTTGTGTAGTGGAACAGTGGCGAGTCGCGTGCTGTGATGACGGCATTCTGTCGAAAGTGGGATCGCAGAGCGAAATATTATTTTTTCCTCGTGTCCGTTTGATCACGGCCGCTGGTGGGAGGGCTGTCTCTTCGGAGTGGTTTTGCCGATTGTCTGGCGGTTCGTTTCTTTTCGTGACCTACATTCTTTTCGTAAGAGGAACGACGGGTTGATACTGGAGATGGGGGGGTTGAGGTGGTTGGGATGGGCTGGTGATGTCTTCCTGGGGGTTGTTGGGGAGGTACTGCTTCGTTGGTGGGCGTTCATGTCTGAATGGCACAAACGAGACTTGAAATCTAATAACCCTTACTCCTTCGCGTCCCTCACCATCATGCTCTCCACGAGATCCTTCCCCCCATGATCCTGCCCCTTCAACACTAACCTATCCACCTCCCTAAACCCATACCTCTCATAAACCCCCTTCGCTACGGCTGTAGAGTCAAGATAGCACGGCAGCCCCTCCCCATCCGCCCTCTCCGTCCCCCACCGTATCATCATACGCCCCGCCCCCTTCCCCTGGTACTCTGGCCTCACGACGAGTATATGCAGGAACCAGAACCGGGCTTCCCCCATCGCCTTGGCTCTCTTCTCCGTCATTCCGCACATGAAGGCCCGCGCCAGGTCAAGGTCCGCCTCGGGGGGCCACTCTCGGCCCATGATCTCCGCCTCGGTGGGCCGAGGGGGCGCCGGCTCGTCCTCCGCGCGGGGCTCCCCCCATTTTGCGAAGCCGATGACGGCCGGCGGGGTGGTGGTGTCGTCGGTTACGACTAGAAGGTGGACTTTGGGGTCGGTGAAGTAAGAGGCGAGGTCGCGGGCCCAGTTTTCCTCCGTGAGGGGACCTGGGGGGAAGACGCGCTGGGAGATGACGCCGTCGGCGAAGGCATCGGTGTGGACTTGTGTTATGCCGGCGCTGTCGGCGGGTGTGGCGGGGCGGAGGGTGAGCGTCATGGTAGTCTGTGTATGTTTTATTTGTCCTGCGTTTTCTTGGCGGGCTTGGTTTTTGGTGATATGTGTCGGAGGTAGACGATGTGTTGGGCTTCTCGGAAGAAACCACTGTTTAAGTGTCCAAGTTCCGAAAGGTCGGGCATGTCTGGCCTCCGATCGGGTTAAGGCGGGGTTCCGTCCATCTTTCGACGCCGTTCGAGGGGCCCCACTCCTCGCCGGGGAGTCACCGCCGCGACCGGGCTCTTGACCTTCCAGATCCGCGCATCTCGCATGCATCGGCGGCCGGATCAGGTGCAGGGGGGGACGGGTTCCTTCTATTTTCGGAGCCTCCTCTCTCGGCGAGGAGTCACCGCCGAAGAGTCTGGACCTCATCCGCCATCGTACCCGCACAAGTCCCGTCTCTTTGCGTCTGCGTCGCTCTTTGCTGTCGATCTGTGCTAGCGAGCGGACGAATCGGGAACGGGATGCTCGGCTGTTTATTCCTCGGGGTGGGCAGTTCCTGGACCCGTATCCTTACCCGCGACAGTCCTCTCCATGGAGGGAACCTGCGCCTGTTTGCTGGTCTGTAGGCGCGTGGATCTTCCTCGGGGTGACCTGCTGCTTGGAGGACATCCCCGCTTACACCCCAGATGGAGTGACCTCGTATGGCTTCCAGTAAAGACTGGCCGGCGCTCACCTCGGGAAGGGACTTCTCATGTAGGCCTACAATTATCATTACTGATTACAGTGGCGGGCCTGCGCGTAACGCTCACTCCTCCTCGCACAGCCCCTTCACAAGCCCCGCGTTCTCCCCAACCAGCCCGTCAAAGTACCCCAGCAGCGTCTCCGCAGGAACCATCTCCATGAGCCCTAGCGTCGGACTCGACGACTTCAACGGCTGCCCGTTGAAGAGGACCCGGATGTAGTACCCACCCGCATCAGACCCCTCCTCCTCCTCCCCCTCGGACCCCGCAGACTCCGAATCCGTAGCCGACGGGGCAGAAGACTCCCCTCCGTCGCTCTTCTTGTAAAGCTCAAACACGACCTCCGCCCCCATACCAGGCCAGACCATCTCATCCAGCTGCAAAATCGAAAGCAGCCTCGAAACAGACCCGTCGTGCGCAACATTATGCATGTAAATCACCTCCCCCTCTCCCTTCATCGCTCCCCGCAGGTTCGCCGCTAGCTCCGCAACCCAAACACCATACGCCGCGGCGCTGGCATCCAGCGAGTCCTCCGACCCGCGGTACATCTCGGCGTACTCCCAGTGCCCGAGGCGGTACACAGCGTCGGCTTGGGATTGGGTCACGCAGGTTGCGTTGTCGGGGGTGCAGGGGAGGGGCTTGGCGTGGCACTGGCGGGAGGAGAGGTTGTCGAAGTAGGGGTCGAAGGAGGCGTGGAAGGCGTCGTCTGCGTCTGTAACGCCCGAGATGGAGTCTAGCTCATTCACGAGGTCGGTGGACTTTTTGAGATGCGATTTCCAGGGGGGGTTAGAGTCTGATTTTATGGTGCTGAAGAGGGTGGTGCCGGCGGGGCAGGAGTACTGCGGCTCGAGGCTGTCGATGTTGGCGGCCTGTATGGGTTAGCATGCGCATGGTAAACTGCAGGCTGGGTCCGACGCACCTGGATGGAGAGCGGAAAGCGGCCCGTGACACCCCACATCCCGTTGACGACCATCCCCGCCACCTGGCTCGTGATCTGGTTGTTCGTAACCCGGTACCGCACCTTGTCCTCCCAGTCCTCATCCTTCCCGGGCAGGAACCCCAGCAGCTCGTGGTACACCCCGTAGAGATCTCGTCCGTGGACCCACGAGTCGTCCAGGCCCTCCGCCGTGATCTGCGGGAACTGGCACGTTCCGACCCAGCCTGAGGGGGTAAACGGGTTCACGTCCGAAGCGTAGCCCCGCCAGTACGTCTGCGCGGGGTCCTGGCCGGAGAGGTGCTCGCCGTAGTAGTAGAGGCCCTGGTCGTCGCAGTCCCAGCGGTAGGGCTCCACGGGGAAGGCGTTGGAGGAGTAGGGCGTGCGCTTATGGTGGCGGTGGATCTGCTTTGGTCAGCCTCGACGTATCCTGGTGTGGTCGGAGAGCGGGGGCTTACCAGTTCGACATATTGGAGTTCGTACTCTGAAGACGGCGTCACATACTCCGTCTTGCGCGCGTGCGGCATGTTACAGTAGTTGTAAGTCCCGTACTCGTCATCCGGCGTCTCGGACGAGTTGAAGATGAAGCCGTACACGCCCTCCGAGTCGAGCGCCGAGTCGAGGTCGTTCACGCGCGACTTGGACGGCGCGTGCCATCCCACGTCGACTTTCCCCGCCGCGGGCGCCAGGAGCGGCGTGGAGGCGAGGAGGAGCGCGGAGTGTCTGGTGAGGTACATTGCTGCGAGGATCGTGGCGAGTGCGAGCGCGCCGGCGAGGAGAAGGGTTCCTGCGCCGGCGCGCGGGACGGGCGTCTTATATGAGCCCATCCATGCTGCTCCTCTGTCTTCCTTCGTCGAGTTCCAGCCACGTGGGAGAGGATACGGAGGATTTGGGATTGCGGGATTTGCTGGGAGGAGTGGGGTGAAGGATGGGATTACGAGGATGGCGGTGGTGTTTGTATGCGTGGAGGTAGGAATGTGCCTGTCGTGGTAGATGAGGATAGGCACGTGGAGGTCAAGATGTGCGGGAGTGGCTGGCCGCCTGCGGGGCCGTGGCCCGCTAAATGGGGTGCCAAGGGGCCCTGGACTTCGGGGTTTGGCGGGGGGATGGTGGGGCACAACGTGGGCTCAGCGGGGTGGGGAGGTGGGATGTTCAGGAACGGGATCGCGCTGAGGTCATGGGGCAGAGAGCTCTGCTCGGCCTGAATTATGGTGTCGATATATGAAGACCGACACCGTCGGATGTAGTCTGCCAGCTCTGGCTTGTAATTCTTGTATCAGTGAGAGCCAATGGGTTCAAGGGGTTTCAGTATCTCCTGCAAGGTGAGTATAAGATCCACCGGGCACCAGTGCATCTTGGCTGAGCTCCACTTACAACTTCACCCAAGCCCAGAGGGCTTTGTACTATTGTACCACTATTACCGGGACAAAGGGTCAACCAACGATACTGCCTTAGTTCAAATAAGAAAGGAAAGATGGGGGGGCACCTAAACCTCAGTACTTGAGCCAATCTGGTGTTCGAAGAAAGATACCTGCATCTACGCTGATCTATCACGGTCACAACATCAGGGAGTAATCATTAAGAATAAATGAGTGAATTCTTGACCTAAGGCGACCTCAAGTCATCTCTCGAACCTTCCAACTAAAAACTGACTATGAACTCCGTTCCCTTGCGTTCGTAAAAACAATCGACTGTTAACTCCTTTCCCTTGCGTCTGTAAAAAGCAGAATGAAAACAGAACCGCAATGTGCGATCTGAAAAGAAGAGGCTCTGCTGTGCCCTCCCTCATAAAGGGGAGTTGCGAGGCCGAGACTTATTGCGACTAGGGGCGCACACCGCAGCCCTTGCAGATGATCCTGCCGTCTTCGTTCTTCGTCTGGCACTTGCCGCAGGTCCACCCGCCGTCCGCGGGCTTCGGGACGGACGGGTCGCCCTTGGGGCTGCCGTCGTGCTGGGGGGCGCCGGGGCCCGAGGGGCCGGTGGCGTAGGCCGGGGTCATGGAGAGGCCGTGCTTCTCGAGGCCGGTATCGCGGGGCTCGTTGTAGAGCTTGCTGTTGGCCAGCTGGGCGAGAATAGTCTGGCCGAGCATGTTGACGGTCTTTTTGTTCTTTTGGTTGTGATGTAGTGGTGTTTTGTTTGGAGGGTTGTTGTGCTTTGGGTTCTTGGTGGGGTTGGTTGGGTTGAGTGGGTGCTTTGAGTGGGTGTGTAGGTGATGTGCGTTCTGCGGGTGGTGATGGGGAGATGCTTCGATTCTGGGAACGAGAAAACGAATTTATAGATCTCGAGACGTTACTGGAGCTGGGTTACGGGGGCTGTATTTGACTGGAGCTGTGTTCTAGCTGGAGCTGGGTTCTCAATGGAGCCGTGCTCTCACTGATTCATTGCCAGATGCCTCACTTGCCTGTAAATGGTGCAGGGAATCATCTCGAACGCTAGCTCCACAATGAACGATGCCGTTGGTATCCAAGCAAGAAAGAGCGCAGCGCCAGAAATGGAGCTCTCTCACCATCTTTATCTATTCACAACACAGACATTCTCCAGAAGAATATTAAAAGGGTCTAGGGAGCTTCTCTTTCAACTCTTGAATCAATGGTACGAATATAAAGCCCAAGTTGGGTCCCTTCACATCGTCATTCCACCTACAGAGGATTGTGTTACACGGCACTAGACGCGGCCTTTGTTGGCTTATTATATGTGAGAGGTCAGTTCACTACTACTTGCTAGAGAGCCTGTAACCTAACTCACTATACATTTCGTGCTCCTCTGCTGTTTCTTGGAGGGCAACGTGTGACCCGAATGGGTCCCGCACCAGGTGTAACGACTTGGAGAACAAGAGAAAAGTGCAACCCAAATTCTAACCTACTTTATAGAGACTCTGACAGTACTCTCTGCATGCTTTTCTTGCCAATTCGTACTGGATTGGGATAGCTGAAGACTCTGGCACCTCGGCGTTTACGCTTAGCTGGAAAAGGTAGGTTCGTTTTCTGTCCCGAGGAAAGATCTTATACTTGCCTTTTTAGCCTTATGAGTTACCTACGTTATTTGGTTTGATTTCAATTGGGAATTAATTGGCGCAGGAGTCGAAATACCAATGCCTTGTTCACCCCACGGGCTCCTCGTGTAAGTGCCCGCTTCCTCGAGGTTATTACTCGCAGTAGCTTGCAGGTGGTGCCAGATGACAATAACAATGACATCAATGCCGTCGGGAACTCGCCTCGCGTCGGATTTGAAACGCGTGCAAGCTCTCGGACCTTTTCCTTGGCAAAATTCCCAACCCGAAAAAAAAGCATGAAACAGTCTTTACCGTGAAGTTTGACTGCTTGAAGGCAGCAAGGTCAACGTCGTGATATAGAGAGCTCCGGTAGGTCGTCCCCATTCCACGTGACGCTCCCGCGCCTTAATCATGATGTCTCGCGTGGAAGCCACCTCGAGACGATCTTCCTCCCCAGATCGGGGATTAAGTCAGCGGGAGGTTCCCGTGTGGGTACCTCCGGAAGCTGGGACCTTCCGGCTTGGCGGCGGGGCGTGTTTGAAACCTCTGGCACTCTGACATCTCTGCCATCTGTTTCTTCCCCGTTTCCGTTTCTCTTCCTCGTCATCTAACATCTTTCTCCTTAGATTCTAGTATTCGTCTAGCTGCACTCTTTTTTTTTCCGGGTGGTATACCTCCTAATATACAGGCTCCCTCCCCCTAGCGCACGCCAAACACCCTCGAAGACCTCACCTCCAGCACCAACACCGGTGAAGCGCCGGGACCTCGAGGCGCGAGCAGGCCGCCATGCCTAGCCTCCTCGTGACGGCGCTGGCCTCGGCCATCCCCGTCCTGGGGGTCATGGGCTTCCTGTCGCTGCGGCACCAGCGGCTCGAGCGCTTCAAGGACTTTCCGCAGCCCAAGACTTCGGTGGTGTGGGGGCACATGGCGATGTTGGCCGAGGAGATGAAGAAGGCGCTCAAGGACGCGCAGTTCGGTAAGCCCCCGTCTCCCACCTATGTGTCTACTCCTGGGTCTCTCTCCTACCAGCCTCTACCTCCGATAGCTGCTTCACCCATGACATCATACGGCTGCTAAGCGTCCAGACATTGTGCTCGGCAACATCCTCGAGTCGCTCGGGCGGCCCCCGCTGATCCTCCTCGACATCCGCCCGCTGAACTACCCCATGGTCATCGTCGCCGACCACGAGGTCGCCGAGCAGGTGTCGCGCGCGTCAAAGGGTTTCCCCTACAGCCTACCCAAGTCGCCGACCATGACCTACATCGACCCGCTGGTGGGGCACCACTCGCTGGTCTCTATACAGGTATTCCCGGGCCTACCCGTGCCTTTGGCTTACTGGATGCTTGGACCTAGGCTGACATGTTTAGGGCGAGCACTGGCGCTCCCTCCGCAAGCGCTTCAACCCCGGCTTCGCGCCAAACCACCTCCTCACCCTCCTTCCCGCAATCGCCGCGAAAGTCCCCCCATTCCTCGACCATCTCGACCGCCTCGCCTCCACGGGCGAGGTCACGCAGCTGGGCGACTACACCACCAGCCTCACGTTCGACATCATCGGCATGGCGACCATGGACAAGGACTTTGCCGCCCAGCGGCCGAGGGATCAGCGCTCGGAACTTATTAGTTTGTATCTCGAGCTCCTGGACTCGTACCGCTCGCTGGAGGACTCGCCCGTTGCGAACTGGATCATTCATCCCATTGCCGTGTATCAGCAGAAGCAGTTGGCGCGGCGGATTGACCCGCTCATCGCGGATATCGTACGCGAGAAGCACGCTGAGCTGAGCAGGGGCGGCGAGGCGTCGAGGAGCGTGCTGTCGCTTAGCCTCCGCGGCGTGGAGGACCTCACGCCCGAGGTAGTGCAGCAGACGGTCGACAGCCTGAAAACGTTTTTATTTGCGGGGCACGACACGACAAGTATCCTTCTCCAGTGGTCCTTCTACGAGCTCGAGCGCTCGCCGCGGGTTGCGGAGGCGCTGTGTGCGGAGCTGGACGAGCTGTTTGGGCCGGACCCCGACCCGGAGGTTGTTATGGGGGTGCTGGTCAAGAGGGGGGACGAGGTCATGCGGAAAATGACGTATACCTCTGCTTTTGTAAAGGAGATTTTGAGGTTGTATCCGCCTGCGGGGAGCGCGCGGTTCGCGCCGCCTGGGAGTGGGTTCTTCGTCTCGACGAGGGATGGCCGGAGATACTGTCTTGACGGAAAGGTGATTTACCTCTGCGCGACGCTTATACAGCGGGACCCGGAGGTCTACGGGCCCACGGCAGACGAGTTCGTCCCGGAGCGGTGGCTGGGGGAGGAGGCTGGTGACGGGCAGGAGGAGAAGGGGGCGGGGATCGCGGCGAGCGCGTGGAGGCCGTTTGAAAGGGGGCCGCGGAACTGTATCGGGCAGGAGCTAGCAAATATCGAGTCGAAGATTATTCTGGCGTGCGTGGCGAGGAGGTACGAGTTTGTCAAGGTTGGGTTGGGGGCTATTAAGCGGGGCGAAAAGGGGGAGAGGGTTATGGACGGGGAGAGGTGTATTGCTGAGACGGAGCTTTACAGCGTGAGTCCCCTTGTTTTCTTGAGTTTTGCCCCCTTTTCGCCTTTTTACCCTGCCTTTTCCGTGTACTTTGATTCTTCGTTCTGGAGCTGACGATTGGGCAGAGCCGGCAGGTTACGGCGAAGCCCGTCGACGGGATGGAGTGCAGGGTGAAGCTCAAGGAGGGCGCCAAGCCAAGGACGTGAGAGAACCTCGCCTCCACTTGAGCTTTGAGAAAAAATGGCGTGTGTACGATGGGTGTTGTCTGTCGCTGGCGGGGTGGTTCCGCGAGGTTCAGCATGTCGGGAGCTGCGTGGAAGTCTGGGTCGATCTGCATGCCGCAAATGAAGTCGTACCGGGCACGGCCATTATTGGGAATATTGTGAATATTGGGAGTTTGGAGTGTACGCGTAAAGTCCGAGGATTAGTATGGTGTACGAGGTAGCAATGGGATTTTGCCCTGGGTCCTGAGGCCGACGGGACGAGCCTGCCTCCGCGTTTCCTGTGGGAGCTCCGTGAACGCAGTGTGGTGTCCGTAGCGGGGTGTAGCCCGATGAGTGTGGGAGGACTCCGATCGGATCGGATCGGCCTACCATTCCCAAAGGGGGTGTTGGTGCGAGGCGCTCAGACTCAGCGGGGACCGCACCATTCCGGGGAGGGCAGGGGGTTGATCGGGGAAGATCACCGGCGGGGCCTGGATGCCCCGATCACCCCGGTCACCCCGGACGGTCGCGGGGAAGCTTGTTAGTGTCTCTCACATTTCCTTGGGGCCCGTAATATTCGGACCTCGTGGTGTATCAAACTAAAGACAAAAGAGACCCCGATTAGTCGGACGTGTTAATCTCGACAGGGCCGGACGGCGTCTCGGAGGAACGAGGACGATGTATCAGACGCAGGTACGGGCCAGCCGAGCCGATTGTCCCATGAACGGGCCAAGCCGCGGACTTTGCCGCCCCGTGCGTCAATTCCTCGTATCCTTGCTTGATCTCGTGCTGTCTACCGTTCTTTGATAAATTACACAGGCGGCCTGGGCGCGGCGGCCGGCCAAGACGTATCAACGCATGTAAGTGCATGGGCGAACCACGGTTCTCAGTCATGCAACGTCCGGCGCTGCTCCTGCTGGATGCGGGAAGCAAATAGACCCAGCCACAGACCGGAAAGGCGAATGTCCCGGGGCGCAGACGTACAAGGGACGATGTGGTACGCGGGGATCTAGGCGGGGATCTCCGAGAGTTTATGCGGCGGATCTTTGGCACCCCGGATCGCTTCCGGTAAGTTCTCCGCCGTGACACTGCGCAATCTTCGGCTCGGGTTCATGGCCGTGCTTCCGGGGGCGAGCGCGGCTGGTTTCTGCGGCCGGTTGATTAGATGGTTGTTTGTCACGTAGACGGAAACAGAAGCCTCTTTTGATTCTTCACGGGGACACGTGGGTGGGTGACGAGTACCTGCATGAGACATCGTACCCCGTAATCTTCGAGAGGCGGAGCGCGGGGCTCGATCGGTAAGGTGGTGGAGAGCCCTGCTGCGGGACAGGGGTAGCGTCGTATCCGGATGATGGCGACGGGAAAATGAGCCAGGAGAGCTCGCCATACTCCTCCGCGCCATGCTCAATACATATATTCCCGTCCCAACCCACAGCAGAGGCTCCTCCCCCACGAGCCTCTCCACGGACTCTCCCGGCCACCACCCTACCAAACTCAACGGGACAACAGAAACGATGCTTGCCCTCGCCCTCTTAGCCCTCCTCCCCGCCGCCCTCGCCGACCTCGTCCCCCGGGAGTGGGACGGCGAGCAGTGGGGGTGTAAATGCTACCACGGCGACGACTGCTGGCCCGTGGAGGAGCAGTGGAGCGCTCTCGATAAGGCAGTAGGCGGGAATCTCGTGGTACATGTCCCCCCTGAGGCGGCGTGCCATGACACTTTCGAGGGGCCGTTGGGGACGGTGGAGACTTTTGATGAGGGGGTTTGTGAGGAGGTTACTGCTACTTATACCGACGAGCAGTGGTCGTGAGTTCTCTGCCTTCTCAAGTTGCAGTCCACGGCGTGGTGGGAATGGGGATAGGGGCGACTAACACGAGACAGAGTCGAGCAGGACGCCCTCGCCTTGTGGAAATACTTCACAAATGCAACCTGCACCATAACTCCCGACCCAACGGAGCCCTGCACGCTAGGTTACTACGGCGTCTACGTGATCCTCGCAAAGGAGAGGGACCACATCAAGGCCGGCGTGGATTTTGCGCGCGAGCACGACTTGCGCCTCGTCATAAGGAACACGGGGCACGATTTCATCGGGCGGAGTGTCGGGTGGGGATCGCTGGTTATCAACACGCATAGTTTCCAGGAGGTCGAGTTTCTGGAGGAGTTTGGAGGGCCGGGAGGGTATGAGGGGCCGGCGGTGAGGATTGGGGCGGGGGTGCAGGGGAGGGAGTTGGCTGGCGCTGCTGCGGAGAGGGGGCTTGCTGTTGTGACGGGGGAGTGTCCGGTGAGTACTCTGGGGTTCAGGAAGCTGGGAGAGGGCTAAGCTAACGGGGTAGACTGTTGGTATCGCGGGAGGTCTCATCCAGGGAGGCGGCCACGGCCCCCTGACCACCCTCTACGGAATGGGTAAGCCACCCCATCCCAACCTCAGACTCCTAGACTCCCACTAACACCCCCCAGCCGCCGACAACGTCCTCGAGCTCGACATCCTCACCGCATCCGGCACCTACCTAACCGTCAACTCCGAGACCGAACCCGAGCTCTTCTGGGCCCTAAAGGGCGGCGGGCCCTCCACCTACGCCGTTGTCCTCTCCGCCACCCTCCGCGCCTACCCGGACCTCCCCGCCTCGGGCGCCGAGCTCTTCCTGAATGCCTCGCACACCGCGGACCCGGAGGTGTTCTGGGAGGGCGTGAGGGTCTTCCACTCGCTGAGCAACCACTTTGTGGATAACGGGTTGTATGTTTACTTTGAGATTGGGGAGGGGCTGTTCCGGGTCAAGCCGTTTGTGGCGGTTAACCAGACGGTTGGGGAGTTGGAGAAGGTGCTGGGGCCGCTGGTGGAGGGGCTTGAGGCTTCCGCGGTGCCGTTTGAGCTTACGTTCAGCGAGCACGAGAGCTTCTATGATTTGTATATCGACCTCTTTGAGGATGAGGCGGCGGGCGCGCATGCGCTGACGGGAGGCTGGCTCTTCACCCACCGCGACGTGGAGGAGAACAACGACGGCATAATCGACGCCTTCAAGACGGTCGTCAGCCCCACGCCGGAGCTCGAGGGCCAGGGCTTCATGGTCGGGCACATGTGGGACGCTGGGTTCGGGCGCCCGGAGTCGAATAGTGCTACGCACCCGCTGTTCAGGGAGGCGAGCGACTTTATCATCTCGACTATCAATGTGCCGGTGGGCGCGTCTGTGGAGGAGAAGGAGCAGATGCAAGATGTACTGACGAATGTTATGGATGAGGCGCTGAGGGAGGCGGGGAAGCACGGGTGCAGCTATGTCAACGAGGTGAGTTTGAGACCAAGGTTCCTGAGCGGAGGTTAGAGGGAGATGCGCTAACGCCAACGGGGGCAGGCTGATCCGTACCAGCCGAACTGGCAGGAGCACTTCTGGGGGGATCTCTACCCCGAGCTGAAGGTGCTCAAGAAGAAGTGGGACCCTGAGGGGGTGCTCTATGCAATCTCGACGCCGGGGACGGAGGAGTGGGAGGTCATTGAGTATGGGACGCGTCTGTGTAAGCGTCTTTAGGGAGAAGCCGGGAGAGAGCCCGTGTAACCAGTAGCCAGGAGGTTTCCTAAGTGGGGGGCTAGTGATGAGCCCTGCCGAAGAGAGACCCTGGGAGGATCTTAATAGATGACGAGGATGGTTTTGAACAGAGGCTTCGCGAGACTCTTTCTATCTAGAATGGGAACCTCACCGTCCTTGTGACGCTGCCATGCGAGATTAGACTGTCCCCGCGGTTCCCCTCCACTTCCTCTGAACACACTCCGGCGTTATCGAAAGACGTCAGAGCAGAGACGCCAGTAGACGAGCAAGTAGCCCATCTTGCCAGAGTCGAGGCCAAGAAGCTAGACACTCGGCCCCTGGCGCGCTGGTACCGCTCGAGCGTGCTGTTCCCTTGACGGTAAGGGACAGCCGGAACTCGAGGCCGTTGGTGAGAAACAACAAAAAAAAAATGAAGTTGTTCAAGCTCTCTTCCGGCTTCGGAGAAGGGCAAAAAGAAATTCAGATGCACCAACCCGGAATCGAACCGGGGGCTAGTCGAAATCAAGCGAATGGCAACGACTAAGTTTACCACTAACCCATTGGTGCTTCTTGTTAGAATCCCCTGCCTTATCGGAGACCAGAAAGGAAGCGGCGCCACGATGGCAGGCGCTAAAAAAAAATAGACGAAAAGACGAAAAAAGATGTTGTGCTACTACGATGTTGTAGTAGCTGAGTAATGGGAAATGCACTAACCCGGAATCGAACCGGGGGCTAGTCGAAATCATATGATGGCAACGACTAAGTTTACCACTAACCCATTAGTGCTTGTTGAAAGTTCGGGACCTTGATTGGCACATAAGCGCCGGTGGAGCGATGCATGCGATTTGGGGTTTGGCGTCCCAACTCTAAGGCGACCTCACTCGAGAGCGCGTTGCTAAGCGGTGAGATGTCGGCGCAGCCTCCCCGAGGTGAACAGGATTCCGAGATGCTGTGTTCTTGTGTAGGGGCCTGGACTTGTTTGCGGGATTCGGTGGGCGTACTAGAGTAGAGTGGATAATGTCTTCGACGAGAGATTTGGCCTGGCTTGGCGCTGGCCCTCGTGGGAGACGTCGGTATCCTTTGGGCGTTTCTGGATGCATTATATCCTTAGGTCGTGTCTCGGGCGAGAAAAATGATCTCCTCACTGAATGGCTGCTGACTCTTGCTGCCTGACCCTAGAGTGTGCGTTCGTGCGAGGTAATCGAGAGGTTCGTGGACGACGTAGCGTGCGCGCGGCGGGCAGGCGGGTTGTTGCGTTGTTATGAGCCGGCGCGGGATGTGACCATTGTCATTGTATGCTTATGGACCTGGGTGAGGCGATGGGATGGGTCACGCATGCTGACCTCGTCTAGATGTAGGTGGTCGGCCATCCATGTGTGGGCTGGTCTCAAGATTCGAGTGTCGGCGGGAGGTTGCTGGTACACCATGTACGTGGGATACCTCTGGATGTTGTGGACTAGTGATCGCAAGGCGATGCCCCATCCACGGCATACTAGCCGAAACACAATATTTAGGCCAACAATCGATTCAGCTCTCCGAAAGAGGAGGTTAGGGAAGCCGGGATTAGTGGGCGGGTGCTTATTTAAGAACATACCTTGACGGTCTTTCTTCCGTTAAAGGAAATGCATCCTCTTTATACCCTTAGATATTTTGCCTCTTCTATCGATGAGCCGGTGTCTTTGCTTCTGTGCCATGCCTGCCTGATGCTCATGTTGCTCCTCCTCGACGCCCTGGCCCTACTGGCTCACCTCTGTCAGATGCCGGTGCCTTTGCCATCACCTTCGCCATTAGGGCCTTGCCATTTTCGTTGAACTGAGTCTGGACTCTCTCACTTTTCCAACTCACTCATCTTGCCCACCACTCCCAACAGATCCTTCCTCGTCTTCCCATCACACACGCACACCAAAACAACACACCAAAGCGAAACATACAAACAACAAACTCTCAAAACATATCCATATCCACCTACTTAAATTTACCGACTCTTGACGGATCTAATCACCATGAAGAAACTCCCCGGTCCCAGATTTACCGTCCGTCCGAGGGGCGTCCCCCGCGCCGCCCCCAACACAAACGCGCTCTTGACCTCCCCCGAGTCCCCGGACTTCGCGACGATAGACGAGACCCAGCGAAGGATCCTCTCCGTCATTGCGAAAGCCAGGGCTGGAGCTCAGGGCCGAGCCAGGGTTGGGGTTGGAGCGCGGGGGCCCGTTTCGGGGGGGAGGGGGATGGTAGATGCCGAGATGAAGGACGGGGAGGACGGGAAGAGGGAGAAAGGTGTGAAGAAGGAGGGATCGAATGAGGGGATGATTGAGACGGAGGAGAAGGGAGAGGAGGGAAAGGTGGCGAACGCAAAGACGGAGAGGAGGCGCAGGTTCAGGAGAGCCAAGAAGCAGAGGGTAAGTACCGCCGAGTTCACCACGTAATTCTGATTGTGGCAGCTGGCCATCTAACCCCGCTACATAGGAGGCCGAGCAGCGAGAGACTGAGAAGAATGAGAAGGATAGAGTGGACTGTGCAGACGCGGAGGGGGTCCAGGGGGGCGAGGTGCTGGGGGTATACTGGGCTGCTGTTGCGAGGCTCGAGAGGCGTATCGAGGGACTGAGATTCTTTGACCCGCCGCTTTCGGGGTATATTGGGCGGACCGCGGGTGACTCCGGGGCCCTGAACTGGGGGCGGGAAGTGACTGGTTGAAGGGGCGAGGAAGAGGAGGGAGGAGAGGGTAATCCTCTTTCCGTTGCGTTTGCGGTTCGCTGCCGGAGGGGCGGGCGTTTGAGGTTCATTGGCGTGCGGCGTAAATTGCGAGGTGCTGGCTTGCGTTGTCCTCGTCTCTTGTTACTCGCTCCAGTCGTGATGATTTTACTGCCGTGTGCACACGGTCCAGCCCCTACTCTTGTGCCGCCTAACAGCCCGGACCGGTGCGATGCGTAGCTCTACCGCCGCGATTCTGACCGCCCGTCGAGCTGCCCATCGACACATACCCCGTAATGCCCTACGGAGACGGCGTTCGTTGAGGGAGTTGAAGCGACGAGACCTCGTCGCAGAGAACCGGATCTATATTACATCCGGACCAAGATATCCACCGAGTATATACCAAGAAAAAAACACCAGTAACGGCGCGCCTCGCCGGACACGCCGCAGATGAATAGCTCCCGCAACGCCTGCCATGGGTATTCTCGCCCGTCTACACGGACACCACCATAAACTCCCCCACCCTCCCCCCTCTCGCGCCCCCATCATCCCTCCTTCCACTCCGCCTCGTTCCCGCGGCTCCCCTAACTCCCCACCCCCATCAACATATCCCTACAGCCCCTAAACCTCTCAAGCGCCTCCCTCAACAACTCCGAGTTCGCCCCCTCCAAAATCCCACACATGACGTCCAACAGGTCCGGCAGCCCATCATACAGTCCCGCCGCCGCCTCCTCGCCCAGCTCCCCCAGCGACGCGCCGCGAGCAAGATACGCCACCGCACGGCGGTACGTCTCGCCCTGGTCCGCCGCCCCGCGCGGACACGCCGCGGGGACGGGCGGCGGCGAGGGATTCAGCGCGCGGACGAGGGACCAGATGCTCAGCGCCGCGTAGTACATTATCCAAGGCCGATGCGGATCGGGGTCGTTCCGGATAGCGTACGGCGCCTCGAACCCGCCGTCGCCCTTCCCCCGCAGGCCGACCAGCACGCGGTGCAGGAGCTTGAACGCGTGGAGGACGGCGTACCGCGCCGTGGGCTGCTTCGCCCATGCGCGCATCCGGCCTGCCGCGTTGGTGTAGTCCCGCGTGGAGACCTTCCGGCCGAGGAGGCGCCGCGCGCCGGCGTAGACTTGGCAGTCTACGATGTCGACGTGGAGACAAATGTGCGCGAGGTGGTATAGCACGCCTGCGCTTAGAATCGGACCGGTGGCGGCCCCGCGGGGGTCCGCGTCCCCGTTCGCCGCGTCGAAACTCGTCTTCCAGACGTCGAAAGCGCGGAAGATCATCCTCCGCCACCCGTCCTGCGCATCTGGCCCGCCACGAGAATCAAGCCACCTTAAGTGTGTCTCCCGATGCGAAAGATGCCACGCAACGCTCAGCAGCCCCGACATGATAATCATCCGCGCAAAAGAATGCGTCTTGACCTCCTTCCCGTGCAGCGCCGACTTTAACCCGTCGAGGAACGACACCTGCTTGACGCCGTACATCCGGAGACTCCCGTCCAGCTGCCGGCACGAGTCGGGCGTGGGGGCCGACCACAGGTTGTCGTCGCAGGGGAGCGGGAGCCGGATCTCGTGGGGCGCCATGTCGACTGCATGGCCGAACATGCCCCCGTGGATGATGTCGAGCATGAAGGCCACGAAGACGACGCGGTGCATGGATTCGGATTCCGCCCAGCGGACCCACCACGCGCGGGAGTCGAGGGCGCCGGAGGGAGGAGGCTGGTCGTCGGGGGCTGTTGTGGGGGCCGCTTCTTCGGGGGGCGACTCGCTGCCCGCGCGCCCGATGAGGGGGCTGCCGCGGCGGAGATTGTTTAGGATGGCAGTGTGGTAGATGTGCGCCCGCTCGTGGAACCGCCGCGACGAGTACAGCTTCTCGTAGAACTCAAGGAGGAGCAGCGCCTGCGCCGCCCACAGCGCGACGGGCGGCGTCGACTCCTCCGCCATGAAGATTTCCCAGCGCGCCCCCTCTATGAGAACGTCCGCAAAGGCCCCGTAGTCGCGCAGGCTCCCGCCCCCGTCACGGCTACGCAGCGACGCGGCGCCGAGGGCAACCATCACCACCAGGAGCAGGATGGGGCACCGGTTCGCGGAGAAGGTGGGCTGGTGGATGATGGGGAGGCGAGGAGACACCGACTCCCAGTACTCGTGCACGCAGTCGCGCATCATCTCCAGGTTCAGGGCCGGTAGGTCCCCGCCGCTCTCGCGCGCAATGTCGGCGATGGCCGGCTCGTAGCGGTCCGTCTTCTTCCGGAACAGCTGGAACACGCGGAGGATCTCCTGGCGCCGCGGCTCACCCAGGAGGTCGTCTGCCCCCTCGGTCTGTCGCGGGGGCGTCGGTTCCGGCTGAGAGCGGCTCGCGAGGGACTCGTAGTCGTAGCGGATGTCGTTGTTGAAGGCGGACTCGAGGCCGCCCTCGAGGAAGGGGATGCTGGCGACGCCGAAGTCGCTAAAGGTGGTCTGCGGGTCAAAGAGCCACATGGCGAAGTTGTCGCGCGCGAGGAGCTGGTCCGGGGTGGCGCCGCTGTAGGCCATGAGGCTCGTGGGGCCGGGGAGCGGGGCCGTGTCGCGCGAGTAGTAGTTCTGCTTGGGGTGTAGCATGTTCATGCCCATGTCGTTGAGGGGCGGCGGGGCCCAGCCGTTGCCGTGGGGGAGCCGAGACGGGCCAGGGTGCGGGAGCGTGGGCTGCTGGGGGCTGGGATTCGAGCTGGGGGTGAGGAGGACGGAGGAGTTGTAGGGCCCGCGGGGGACGTGCGGGTAGGCATGGTGGTGCTGCTGCTGCGGTGGTGAGTGGAGCGGCTGGTGTGGATGCGGTGGCTGGTGGATGCTGGGACTGGGAGTGGGGAGGCCGGTCGGCGAGGTCACCGCGGGACTCGCCGACTGGTTCCCGGACACAACGGCGGCGTTGAAGTTGGGGACGCGGTTGCGGGGAATGTACGAGCTCGAGTGGCGCTTCTTGTGGCGGGTCAGGAGGTCCAGGCGGACAAACTTTTGCTCGCACCCGGGCACGTCGCACTGGTATATCTCCTTGGGGTTATCTACAGAAGGGTCAGTATGGGCTTCGAAGAGAGGGGCGCGAGGCTCACGATTCAGCTGATGGCGCTGGAGGTGCTCGGCCCTCGAGTAGACCTTGTCGCAACCGGGGTACGAGCAGGTGAAGCGGCGCGGGGCGCCCTTGCGGCTCGCGCGCTTGTAGTTGGCGCTCCCGGCGCGAGGCTCGGGACTCGCGGTCGCGGTCGCGGTCGCGGTCGCGCTCTCGGCTGGTCCTCCGTCGGGGTCTGCCCCGGAGTCCCCGGCGGTGGGGGCCCGGTGAGTTGCCATGTCGCCGGGCTGGGTTCTAGCTGGGGGCGGCCATGGAGTTGCGGAGGGGCCTGGGGGAATGGGTGGATATATGGACTGGAAGAGACGGGGTACCTCGATTGATAATGTGTGGGGGTCGCCGTGGGTGGGATGGGGGAGCTTGACGTTGGTCGGAACACTGGGTCTGTGGGCGACGTGGTGGATGCTGGAAGGATGAAGAGCAAATGAACCGCCGGTTATGAGACCATCAGGAAATCAGACATGTAAGAGGAGGGTTGATGGAGGAATGGAGGAAATGGTGAGATGCGCGGTGGGATGAGCGGGAGGTGATGCGACGAGGAAAAGTGGACGGTGGTCGCGGCTTTGATGGCAAGGAAACCAGAGGTACCTGACTCGGCATTGTCGCTATATTGGCAGGTACCCGCGGTTCCCAGCACCGGCCAACCGGGCCCTCACATGGCCGAGGTAATGCCAAGACAGGACAATGGGGTTGTGGGCACTAGGCTCCACCGATCACCGACGGGGATACTTCTCGCACGAGATGTGAGACGAATCGCGAAGGGGGACATGAAGGAAGGGACGGGCAAAAATTGTGGTGCTGGATGTACTTGACTTTTACGGTTATCCGCGACGTTAGCCTGGAGGAGGTACCTCGCACGCTATCACGGCTCCACTCCTGCCCGCCCCCAGAGAAATCGACCGCGCGACCCCCACGCCTAGATCATCGCATCTCAGCCGCCTGCGCGGGGACAAGAGTGGGGGTTATCCTCACCTCCAACCATCTTCGTCGGTAGACGGGAGTGGGGCATAGAATCGGGGGACCAGACCATGCGGTCATGAAGCGGGATTGTGGTGTGGTTTTTGTTTGGTACTGACGGGCGGTCTTATTATTATTACGGGACTTCTGTAACCGGATGGGAGTGGAGAGGAGTGATCGGGGAGTCCTGGTTGGAGAGTGTGGTGTGAGCTGTCGCTTGCATGAGAGGGTATGTTATCCTCAGGGCACCAATCTACAGGTCATCTCTCAGCTCTCGCTCGGGATGTGGGATGCCCCTCGGTGTSGCCGGTGCTGGGAACCGCGGGTACCTGCCAATATAGCGACAATGCCGAGTCAGGTACCTCTGGTTTCCTTGCCATCAAAGCCGCGACCACCGTCCACTTTTCCTCGTCGCATCACCTCCCGCTCATCCCACCGCGCATCTCACCATTTCCTCCATTCCTCCATCAACCCTCCTCTTACATGTCTGATTTCCTGATGGTCTCATAACCGGCGGTTCATTTGCTCTTCATCCTTCCAGCATCCACCACGTCGCCCACAGACCCAGTGTTCCGACCAACGTCAAGCTCCCCCATCCCACCCACGGCGACCCCCACACATTATCAATCGAGGTACCTCGCACGCTATCACGGCTCCACTCCTGCCCGCCCCCAGAGAAATCGACCGCGCGACCCCCACGCCTAGATCATCGCATCTCAGCCGCCTGCGCGGGGACAAGAGTGGGGGTTATCC
>JAGFNX010000366.1:0-31727 GCA_017657125.1 Scopulariopsis brevicaulis
CCCCCCCCCCCCCCCCCCCCCCCCCCCCCGGGAAGCGACTGCATCCCCAAATCTCCCGTGCCACCCTGCACCAAGCTCGAAGGAGTCGAGTGCCGGCTCACCCTGGACTCCTCCCTCGTCTGAGCGAGAAGGATTTGAGGACGCCGAAGCCCCCCGGATTATGATACATCACTTCTAACCAGCCCGTCCCGGTCCCTTCCTTGGTAAGCACCTCGCTCCCTTTTCTTCCCGCCTTCTTGGCTTTCCGTATGGAGAGGGTGTAAGCGACGATACGACCCTGCCGGGCGCGCGTTGGGACGACCTGCAGGACTAGTCTGGGGTCTGGGGTCGTCTGTGGCCTGGGGTTCATCTGGGGTTGGGGTTCCCGTTGAGATCGGGACACAGCGAACAGGGATTCATGTACCGGGGACGGGAGCAGGTTTGATGTGTAATTACTTGCTCCGGTGCAGATCAGGCGCTGGTGATCGACAGGTCGGGTTCCCCTTGCGCCCAACGCGCTCTCCAAGATCTTGCTTTTGATCCACTCGGCTTCTTATCAGGGTGGAAGATGGAGGTGTAAGACGGCGGCACTGTCTTCCCCTTTTCCGGGAGGCTGTGATGGCACTCGTCCAGAAACGAGGACACCCAAATCAAGCGATCCAACATCAACCCCAGCCGAGCCCATTCTGGCAACTGACAGTACGAGCTGAACCCCAAGGGGGAAGGAAAACGCCACGCACCCCAGACCCGAACCACGCGAACGGGGGGCCCGTCCGCCCCGAGATATCCCCAACGTCCCACCCGAACCCCGCACCCACCCGTCCCGGACGTGGTTCTCCGCAAGTCACTATATGTATGAGGCCCGAAGTGGAACACCCGCTTCGTGGGCGGCCTATCAGGTTGGTTTCTCGGACGGCTGGGATGCGGAGGGTTGCTTCGGCTTTGCGAAGAGAGGGGAAGGGGGTTCTGCTTTTTGGTGGGCTTTGGGGGGTCGGGGTCCTGGGATTGAGTGAGAGTTCCGTTGGGCTGGCTAGTGATTATGGCGAGGGCTGACGGGACGACGGAGTCTCGTGGTGGCTTGTTCAGCTTCGAGGGAGTGCACCCGCAGTACTCCCATGCACACCATCCCAAGTCTGACAGGAGATACAAGCCCGGAATCTTCGGTAGCACCGTGGGAATGCCTGTGCCTCCGAACCCGAGAATCCGGATCGGAACCCGAGCACTAGCACAAACGAAGTTCCGAGGGAGCCGATCGTAACAGCGGCGGCTTCCGGGTCCGATGTTTCTCCATGCGCATCATGAGTTTGCCCCGGACGTTTAATCTGCAAATGTGTAGTCTGAGCTGGGATAATAGATGATTACCTCGTACTGAGCATGCTGCCGTACTTGTATTGGCTAATATGTGGATGAGGGATGGTGTTGGCTGCTTAGCTTGGATGTAAAGGTACTACGGCGGGAGAACTGATAGAATAAGACGTATCACTACTACCTGAGGATGGAACTGGGTTGAAGGGCTAGACTTCATCCGGGTAAAGGTCACTCCCTGCGCGCAGACCGCTTAGAAAAGAGTATGGGTGAAGGGAGTTCGGCACAAGACGCTCAGGCGTCCCTTGCGGGACCAGGTTTCGAAAGGCGAACAGGACCCTGCGCGGCATCCGTGCCCGCGGCCTGCGAACCGCGGCGCGTCCCGGTTGCCTTTCCCGCGGGTCCTGGGGTGCTCGGGTACGCAAGGGGCTCGAGGGATAACCCTGGTTTTCGGCTCCCAGAGGGATGGAAATTCATGCGCTGATAACGCAAGGGAGGCACAGGCGGGCACTTACATGCGTAAGGCCTGAGGAATCCGATTCCCCGCGCGCCGAGACCGCAGGAGCACGACTCATGTCCACGTTCGCGCTGCATGCGACAATGACGCATGAAACAGTGCGTCGTGAAATGCCCGCTTGCCGTCCACTCGGACTGAGCCCAAGACGTCACCGCCTGAGTCTGAGACCAACACCGGCAGCGGACCCCTGCGGGACACGCGGGCCCTCGCGCTCCCCGACGTGGCCACGGCCCACTCTGGGCAGGGATACCTTTGAGCGAAATCCGATCGCCGATCTGGGCGTTGGTCGATTGACCTCCCTGCGATGAGACTCCCGCAGGACTGAGTTGTGAGGCCCCGTGCGACAAGGCGTCCGTGGGGAGATTAGACGACGCCGTGCGACGGTGCGGATCGCTCCGTGCGTGTCTTTCCTAGGGTATTTGAGTTGACCCCCTGCTCCCCTGTCAAACGGGCACCTCCTCGCTCGGGCTGCCCGCTTACAGGTGCTACGTCCTTTCCTGGCGGGTGGGTTCTTCGACGCCTAATCTTGTGCCTCCAACCTGCTTGTAAGCGCGTACAAGCAAGCGTGGACAGTTGCCTCTTCTACGCCTTGCGGTGATCGGGCATCTGAGGGGTAATATACCGCAAGATGGAACGGCGCGCGGGGGCATCGCCGAGAAGAGCGAGGCGCCGCTGGGCATTGATACGCCCGGATCACACCCACCAAACGAGTCGCTCTATCTCCGTCGGGCGACGCGGAGTGTTCCAAGGAAATGTTGGTCTTCTCCGCCGGATCGCCGTTCCGGGGTTTGGTCTATCCCGCCCAACACGCGCCACGTCGCGATTACCCTCCCCACTGGCCTGCCGCGTCGTGGTTGCTGCCCACAGTAACCTCGAGCGGCCCGTGTCCGCTAACGCGGTGCATCGCGGATCCGTGCTACCAGTCTCGCAGTCCGAGGCCGACTCGCATGTGCTGGGACGGAACCGCAGGTGGAGGGGTTACCTTTCTTCTTTCTCCGCTGGCCGGCATGTCCGCATCAAGGGGTCGAGCATGGGCTTGACGGTGACGGGGAATCCGGTCCAATGGCGGCAGCGGGATCCGAGTCGCCACGTTCCCTGCAACTGCTGGCCTTGGTCGTCGGGGTCCATCCATCGTCGGTACACTCGGCAGGTACAGGTGGGTTCGTTGCTTTTTCCCTTCCCCGACTAACTCCGGTGTTGGGAGATGGGTCGAGTGCGCTTAGGTAGCATCGGCTTGTTTGTTCGAATCGGCCTGTTCAGCGTTGTTTGATGCCGTCGCCTTTGCGATCGCCGATGAGACGCAAAAGGAAGGGGACATTACTTCAGCGAAGTAGGATATCGGCTTTTGCGTTAGTCATTCAGATTCGTCACCGCCAACGTGCGGTACCGGTACCATCACGGCTCTCGTTTCGAGGCGATGCCGTCTCGAAAACCTAACTATAGGACCACCCTCTGCCGGAGTTCTCAACAAGGTAGAGATTCTCGTGCCACCTTCCCCAACCCTCGCGGTCTCGGCACTCAAAGTACCTCGATGCTCGGCCGGCTCGGCGATTCTCTACAGACGTGCTCAAAGCAGTGCACCGTACGGGAGCAACGGATCACCAAGCGGGCAGTGAGTGGCGTCGAATCATGATTGGTAATTACTCGTAACTCTCCGATATAAGATTGATGCTAGCATGGGTGGCGTCGGGGGGGCAAAAATGCGGAGACTCACTTCCGCGGGTGTGGTGGCCCAGCTGGCTGCGCCCAAGCAGCGCATTATTCATCAGCGCCCGTGTTTGTACGCAGGGACGGAACGAACTGACGACATGATGGCACCCGCCACCCGCTCCCTGAGGAACCCGTGCTCCGTCATCATCAGGTCGCCGATACCCAACGCACGGCGGGCCAATCAGCGGCGGGCCCACCCCAGGCGCGATAAGCCCGGCGCTGCCCCTTGCACACGCCGCACGGCCTCCCTTTCCTTATCAGGGGTGTTGCTAACAAGGGCTGGGTTCCATGCGGGCCAAGACATGGGATCCTTGACCCCCGTCCCGCCTGGCGCGCCCACCAACCGGGCGCTCCAGAAGCTGAGACGGTGCGCCAGGATCTATGCCGTGACACAACGTCAAGCCTCCGCCTAGCGGCTTGGCTTCGCCTGGGTTCTGGACCCGCACGCCACGGTGTGCGTGGTACGTACTCGCGGACGTCGTATCGGTACTCTGACGTATGGGGCCTGCGTCTGCACCTGCGGGCGCCTGGCGCGGTATGACCTGACGTTTGGTGTCGAGATTTCGCTAGATAGGAACGCCTCTGGGTCTAAGCTGCCGGATGGCGAGGATGGGCGTCGAGGATGGGCGGTAGACTAACCTTGTATTGTGGGCTTTGCCGGCCCACTTCGCAGGGAGGCAAATGTGTCAGTCAGTCTTGATGTCTGGGGATGTGTATCATCCTGCCTCTGATGATTCCATACGTCAGCGGCCGGCCGGCGCCGATAAGGGAGCTTCCGGCTGGCCCACATGGCGGTCGCTCAGGCTGGCGCAGTACCAGGCCTGGTACCTGGCAGACTTCGACTCGCAGGATGGGACCATTTTCGACGGTCGAGTCCTACGTATCAATCAGACTTTCATATCCCCTCTTATTGGTGCTGGGGGTTGGCCCGACGGCCTTTGGGTACCGCTGAACTCTCCGTTGCCCAGCCTCCCGCCGGGTTGACTCTTTCTTGAAGATAGCATACAAACTTTGGAAATTATTGTAAGAAAAGCGCGTCCTCCTCCGGGACGACATGGTTCTGGAGCCGAGATGAGCACTTTCACTACGATATCTTGCCCGTAAATAGCCCTAGGAAGCGCCGCTCTCACGGCGAGATACCTCGGGAACGGTACAAGGTACCTCTGAGCGCCAAGCCCAGGTACCCTCCACTTTCCCTGGCTTCCGGTCGCGGGCCCCACCACACGCTGCAACCTGGCTCTCTCGCCTCTTTCCCTGGCCGCCATTGACCAGTCAGTCCCTGCTTTCAGAGAGGGTCATCGCCATTTTCTTCCCTCTCGCCCGTCTCGTCCTTGTCCCAAAGACACTCGCATACTTGGGGCCTCGAATTTTCTCCGATTTTCTTTCTTCTTCCAGCCCACCCGCCGAATACAGCATCCTCGCCGTCGACGTCAGTTTTTACTTGCGAGCCCACGAGTCCGTACGCTCTCATCGGTGGACCGCCCGATTTCCGACGCAGAAATGAACCCTTGAACACCCCTCACGAGCGGCCGAACCCCCGCCCTCCGCGCTGGCTGCTGCGCACGCCTGAAGCGAACTCGACTATAACTGAGAATACCATGCCGTGATCCCCCTACCCATTCGACATGGACTCCCGACAACCGAAACTACGCCTCCTCCACACCGACCTCGGCCGCCCACGGTCTCCCTCCCTCCTCCCTCCCTCGATGCAGCCGTCGCGAACGGCTCCCAGCACGCCCATGTCCTCTTCCGGCCTATTCAGCCCCTCGAACTCCCGCTCCAACACTCCCCAATACCGCTCCGCCTCCGAGTCGACCACCCCGCTGGGCGAGACCTCGAGCCCGTTCCTCCACCCGCTGCAGCACCAAGTGAGAGAGTAAGTCACGATCCTCCCACCGACCCGAGTTCCCCGCTTGAGCTTCACCGCACTTCGGCGCTTGTGCGTCCGGGGGTTGCATGCGCGCTCTTTTCGCCCCTGCGGGCGGACGTGCTACGCCCAAAAAATTATCGTGAAGCGGGGTCCACTCAGGGGGGCCCCATCGTATCGTGGGGCCTCGGTCGCATGGATTGGGCCAATGACGCGGCTGACCGACATCGCTCCAGAACACACAAGGCACTCATCGACTCGGACACCGCCACGGGCCGCAAACTCATCAACCAATATGAAGTCCTCGAAGAACTCGGCCGTGGCGTGCACGGCAAGGTCAAGAAGGCACGCGACAGCGAGACGGGCGAGCATGTCGCCATCAAGATCATCCCGAGGTTCTCCAAGAAGCGGCGCCTCGGCAAGGTCACCGCCCTGTCCCAGCAGGACAAGACGAAGCGCGAGATTGCCATCCTGAAGAAGATTCGGCACCCCAACGTCGTCGCCCTCCTCGAGATCATCGACGACCCCGAGCTGCAAAAGATATACATGGTGCTCGAATACGTCGCGCTCGGCGAGATTATGTGGCGGAAGAAGGGCCTGCCCCACATCTGCCAGTTCGAGAGGATCCGCATCGAGCGCGAGATGATGGGAGACCCGCTGTCGCCCGAGGAGGAGAAGTACCACGAGATCCTCGAGCGCCGCCAGGCGCTGAAGGAGCTCAAGCGCGCCAAGATGTCGCTGGCCTTTTCCAACCTGGACTTTTGGAGTATCGAGCACGGCGCTGGCGATGACGCCAGCGCTGATTCGCAGTCTCGAGTTCCCTCGCAGAGCGATCTCGCCGCCCTCGAGCGAGTCGGCTCCTCGTCGGCGCCGGACTCGCTACTGCAGTCCCAGACCGCGTCTCTCGGCCGCACCCGATCACACTCGGTCCACTCGCTAGACACCGACGTCCCGCCGAATATCGACCCCGGCAACGTGTTGGCCCCGGAGCTCATCATCGAAGGTAATGCTGCTCCTGGCTCAAACCCTATTCCGTCCGCTCAGCTCGACGGAACCATGTACGGACCGTACATGGGCGAAGGGCCGGGCTTCCGCGGGCGGTCGTCTAGCATGGCTGATTCCATCATCTCGCACATGTCGTCGCTCGACTTTAACCCGCACGCGCACGACCCGTTCGCCGACGACTTCTCCTACGTGCCCTGCTTCACCTACGAGCAGGCTCGTACTACGTTCAGAGACACCGTACTCGGGCTCGAGTACCTGCACTACCAGGGCGTCGTGCACCGCGACATAAAGCCGGCCAACCTGCTGCAGACCAAGGACCACCGAGTTAAAATTTCCGACTTTGGCGTGTCGTACTTTGGGCGGCCCAACCGCGAGGGCGAGCCGGATGATACCGTGCCCGAATCGGAGGCCAAGGACTTTGACGACGACCTCGAGCTGTCCAAGACGGTCGGGACACCGGCATTCTTCGCACCCGAGCTGTGCTACACCGATCCCGACAAGGAGGTGCAGCCCAAGGTGTCGGAGCAGATTGACGTCTGGTCGCTCGGGGTTACACTCTACTGCCTCATCTACGCACGCATCCCCTTCCTCGCGGAAGACGAGTACCAGATGTTCCAGAAGATTGCCAACGAGCCCGTGTACATTCCCCGACGGCGCCTCCGGCCCGCGGACCCTAATGACGAGAACCGCGCACAGTACCGGGACGACGGCGAGCTAGTGTACGAAGACGTCGACGACGTCCTCGAGGACCTCCTGCGGCGAATGCTGAAGAAGGACCCCGCTGAGCGCATCCGGCTCAAGGAGATCAAGCACCACCCCTGGGTCGTGGAGGGCATCCCCGACCTGCGGAAGTGGCACGACGAGACGGACCCCGCGAGGCCGTCCCTGGGTAGGAAGATCCAGGTGGATGAGCGGGAGATGTCGGACGCCGTGGTGCCGCTCAACTTTTTGCAGCGCGCTAGGTGCGCCGTCCGGAAGGCGGTGGGCAAGGTGATCCACCCGCTCGTCGAGCGCGGGGACAGCAGGGCGAGGCGGAGGGCGACCAGCAGTGTTGCTAGCTCCGAAAACGTAGCGGGGTCTGCGCCGCAGACGCCGCAGGCCAAGGAGACTTCGCGCAATAACTCGCCGCTGCCGGGTGGTGACTCCGCCAAGGGGACGCCCCGCGGCACGGGAAGCCAGCCGACGACGCCGCGGGAGCAACTGCCGTATGATCCGCTGGCCACGGTGTTGGGGCCCCTCGGGCCCTTCAATACCCTCCACGACCCGGTCCCTCGCCGCCTCGGGTCTCCTGCCTTCTCCCACCCCCGCATGTCGGCGACGCCCCCGCCGACCTCGCGGTCCCACAGGCACTCGCACACAAAGTCCATTGACCCCTGCTACCTCACCACCATACCCGACAACGCCGCGTCGACCGTGGCGGACCAGGATAGCGTGCCGCCGAGCACGAGGATACCGGGCCGGCGGCCGCACAGGGAGAGTCCGTCGCGCGCGAAGTCCGTTGACGGGGGGCTCGTCGGCCCGACCGTCACGGAGCGGAACGGCGAGTCGCTTCTGACGAAGCACCTCAAGCCGATGGGCGGCGTGGCGCGCGTGGGCATTGGTGCGGATGCGTCGCACACGAGTCTGCCGTCGCCACTGCTGCTCTCGTCCACGGCTATACATGGGTACCAGCACCACTCTGACCCGAATATCCGGCGGCGCAGCATGATGGCGGAGGGCGCGAAGCGGCCACCGCCTGCGAGGCGTGCGTTGTCGACCGTTGAGAGTAAGTGGGCGGACGTCTACAAGCAGGACTCGCCCCTCTCAAGGTCCGTCCCGAGCGATGGGATCGCAGGGCAGCCGCCTGCTGTGGAGGTGGAGGTGGAGGTGGTGCAGTCGCCCGTGGCGATCGAGCCGAAGGCAGCTGAGAAGAGGCCCGCCACGGCTAGCACGGCTAGGGAGGACCCCGCGCCGAGGGACCACCCCGCGTCGTCGAACACGACGTCGAGGTCTGCGTCCATGGACACGGTCGACACGCCGTCCACTACCCCCGGGGACAGGATGAGTCCCACGAGCTCGGCGAAGACAAGCTCCGCGAATGTCCCGTCGGAGCATATGCTCGCGTTCCAGTCCGACCCGTCGCTCCCGGCGCTGCTGAGCGGCGCGAGCTCCATCTCCGCGGATCTGGAGGGGGAGCTGCTCGGGAGGCCAGGCGTCGTGGGCTCGCACCCGCTGGGGATGGAGGCGCGGGCCGCGGGGATGAAGCCCGTGTCGTTCTCGGCTGGGCTGGTGGGGTCTCGGTCTGGGGATAGCGGGATTGTGGAGGTGCCGGTTGGGAGAAGGGGCGGGAGGGACAGCGAGCCGGAGAGTGAGAGTGATAGCGAGGACGAGGGACTCACGATGATGAGTAGGAAGAAGACTGCTGCTGTTGTGGGGAGGGTTCCCGCTGCGAGAAGGGGGACGAATGGGAGTGTTGGGAGCGCGGATACCGCGAGGAGGGCCGTGTGAAGCTTCCGTTTCCGGTTTTTTTCGTCTCGCAGTGGAGGGCATTATATCATATCATGTAGAAAGGCATTTCATGAACAGGGAGTTGGCGGCTTGAACTTGAGACTTGGAACTGGACATTGGGAAATGAGGAATAGGGAATAGGGAATGGAAGGTGGAGAATGGGGATGGGGCATGAACGGGAGGGTATAGAGTTTGCATGCTGGAGCGGTATGGGAATGGTGCATTGGCGAAGGCTTGGGGGGCTTATGATGGTGTGGGATATATTTTCGGATTTGGGATTCTCTGTTTGGGTTGGGGATTAGATGATGGGATGAAGATTTTAATGAACCTTTTTCAAGATTGATGTTTCTGTTGCGGTGGGTTGGGAGTGTCAGATGTGTTGAGGGCGGTGTTCCTTTATTTCAGTTCTACGTTCTGTCTGTGGATCTCTTCTGCGTTGTTCCTACACTGTCGTAGCATACATATAGATACAAAGACACGCTAGAGCCGTATAAACTATCAAATTTCGTGTGATGTGTGCAATCGTGTACCCGACTGGGATATTTCACGCGCGGAAGGACTTTGCTCCAGAAGACACCGGAGCAGAATCTTTGTTTTACTTGGCCTTATTCCATGATGTCGCCACGCACTCCCCACCACCCCGCGAAGTGTCCACGGCCCAGATATCCCCCCAGCAAAGCCGCCTACAACTTGGCCAGCGCCTTCTTCTCCCTCTCGCTCTCCTGCTCCTCCCGCCGCATGTTCGCCTGCTCCCTCTCCTGCTCGGCCTCGAACCCCTCCTCGCTCAACAGGCCCCAGGTCTCCCTGTACATCTCCACCTTGAGCAGCCCCCACACGCCCCCCTTTGCCTTGTTCAGGATCTTGCGCTCCTCCACCAGCTTCAGCGCCTCGTCTAGCCCCCCCACCGCGTCGACGATGCCGGCGTCCTTGGCCTCGCTCCCCGGGAACCGCCTCCCCTCGAGGACCAGGCTCCGGTACGTCGTGGCGGGGACCTTCTCGCGGAAGATGGAGCTCATGGGGGCCTTTAGGAGGGCGCCGAAGTCGACCTCGTTGAGGCAGACGAAGCCGCGGGAGGGGTTCATGACGCGGTAGTCGTGGAACATGGAGAGCATGAGCCCCGCCGCGAAGGCGTGCCCGTTGAGCAGCGCGACGGTGGGCATCGGGTAGGAGAGGAACTTGCGGAAGAGGGCGTAGAGCGCCGACGTCCAGAAGTTGGGGGCCGTCGTCGCGTGGGTCAGGTCCAGGCCGTTGGAGTAGAACTTTGGGAGGGAGGAGGTGGTGATCACGACGCCCGGGGGCTGCGTGTGCTGGAGGGTCGAGAGGGCGGTTATGAGGGCGTGGCAGACGGGGGTTGTGAGGCGGTTGTCCGGGGGGGAGGAGAGGGTTAGGAGGTAGACTTGGGGGGAGGGCGTGGTGGCGGTTATGGTGCCGCCGGGGTGCTCATCGAGCGGGGGGATGGGGATCGTGAAGAGGGTCGTCATGGTTGCTGCTGGTGTCGATGGTGTTGTTGGAGGTGTTGGATGCGGTAGGAGGCGCAGGGAGATGTCAGTACTTGTAGGGCGGAGCGGAAGCCGAGCCGAGGGTCGCGGAGGGCCGGTGACGTCGCGCCGCTCCGCCAAGATCCTCGGTTCCCCAGACGAACCAAGCGCGAACGATCAGCGCTCTACGGGACTCGTCTTTCTCCAGCCCGGCGGGGCTCTTGTGTTGACTCTTCCATATGCTGTTCGTCGCTATTCCCGCCTTGAGTTGCGAAGTGAATCAGGCCAGGCGCCCTCACTGTCGGGGTTGGCCATGTGAGTGTCAGTGTCACATGCATTTTGGGAACTCACGCCCCGTGCGCCCAGGTCCTTTCCCCTTTAGGCAAGCGCCGCCAAGAGCAGGCCATTATGTAATCCGGCGCACACGGCCCCGCCAATGGCCAAGCTCCACCTCAGCCAGATGCGCCGGCGCAACCGCGATCAACACAAGTGGAAGCGCGACAAGCTCCAAGCTCCAAGCCCCGTCCCTCGCGCGCCCGGCATCCACTCAGGAGAAGAAGAAAAGGGCGACTATCTCGATGGCGGAACCCGACGGCAAGAAGAGGACCGTCGTCTTCTTCCACCCCGATCTCGGGATCGGGGGCGCGGAGCGGCTGGTCGTCGACGCGGCTGTGGGGCTGCAGGAGCGTGGGCATCGGGTCGTCATCTTTACGAGCCACTGCGATCCGAAGCACTGCTTCGAGGAGGCCCGCGATGGTACGTCTCTTCCCCCTTCCTCCCCTAGCTTTCTTGGAGTGCCCTACTAACACCTCGCGCGCCAGGAACCCTCGACGTCCGCGTCCGCGGAAACTACCTCTTCCCCCCCTCCATCCTCTCCCGCCTGACGATCCTCTTCGCCATTCTCCGCCAGCTCCACCTCCTCCTGCACATCCACCTCACCTCGGAGCTGCAGTCCCTGGCCCCGACCTCCATAGTCGTCGACCAGCTCAGCGCCGGCCTCCCGCTCCTCCGGTACCTCCTCCCGCGCGTCCCCGTGCTGTTCTACTGCCACTACCCGGACCTGCTGCTCGCGCGCGGGCGCGAGGGCTGGTGGAAGAGGGCGTACCGCGCGCCGTTTGATAAGCTGGAGGGGTGGAGTATGGGGTTCGCGCAGGCGGTGGCCGTTAACTCCGAGTTTACGAAGGGGGTCGTGAGGGAGACGTGGCCGGGGCTGGAGGGGAGGGTTGAGTTGAGGGTTGTGCATCCGTGTGTTGCGATCGATGAGGTGCCGGCGAAGGGGGATGTGGAGGAGATTGTCGAGTGGAGGGAGGAGAAGATGGTGTTGAGTATTAACCGGTTTGAGAGGAAGAAGGACGTCGCGCTGGCCATCAAGGCGTTTGCCGCGATCCCGGAGGCCCGGCGCAAGGGCGTGCGACTCGTCATAGCCGGTATGTCCCCGCCTCCCCCTCTCCCCTCTCCATCTCGTCTCACCGACTAACCCCAACCAGGAGGCTACGACCCCCGCATCACCGAAAACGTCGAGTACCACGCCGAGCTCGTCGCCCTCGCTAACTCCCTCGGCCTCCCGTCCATAACCGCCAAGACCGTCATCTCCGCCCTCGCCGCGCCCCCCGACACCCCCGTCCTCTTCCTCCTCTCCGTACCCTCCCACCTAAAGGCCGCGCTCCTCCGCTCCGCAACGCTGCTGGCTTACACGCCCTCCAACGAGCACTTTGGCATCGTCCCGCTGGAGGCAATGCTCGCGGGCGTTCCCGTTCTCGCGTCTAACTCGGGCGGGCCGAGAGAGACGGTCGTGGACGGGGCGACGGGCTGGCTTCGGGACGTGGGGGACGTGCAGCAGTGGACTTCTGTGCTGGACTGGGCGCTCAATGAGATGAGCCAGGGGATGAGGGAGAGGATGGGGGCTGCGGGAGCCGAGAGGGTTAGGGCTGGGTTCGGGAGGGGGTCGATGGCGGGGAGGATCGAGGGGATACTGGGGGACATGGACTTCATGGGGGTGAGGAGGGGGGTGTTTAGCTCTGTGCTTAGCCTCCTGGCGATTGCGGTTGTGTTTTTGGTTGGGTTGCTTACGGCTAGGGTCTTGTTCCCTGAGGGGGGGAAGTAAGTGGGTGGGCTGGGGGTGCCATGCCCGTACGACTTGATGGGAGGGCGGTTTCGTGTATCATCTTTTTCGGGACGTTTAATCATGACTACTATTTCTTACGTTGGGAGGTACCTCGGGGGTTTTTCGTGAACGGTTTCTGGGTATTGTTGCGTTGGCGTGCCGTGACTTGCCGTCTTCACCCTCTTATAGCTCCTCGAGACGCGACACCACCCACCTCAAGACAACAACCCAGACTTGCCAAGCAAAGAAAGACCCCTCCATGGCCCCAACCGCAACGAGCACCCGAGAAACAGAACATCCGTATCTACATCCATGTCCTCTACCCACCACATTCCTTTTTCCCTCCCGTCTGCCAAAACCCCTATTTCTTTGTACACCCGAGCTAGGACCAAAAGCGTCCCCCTCCGAACGTTTACCGGAACCGATATGAGAACCCATGGAGAGAAAGCCACGTAGATGTAAAGGGGGAAACCCTTTGTCATAATTCCTATCTGCCCCAGCGCCGCAAATGCTAAAAGAAAAAAAAAAGGAAAACCGAGTATTAACAAGTATAGAAAAAGGGGTATGATCACAATCTCTCCATCCCCGAAACTCCCCCATAACTCCGTATCTCCCCCTCCTTCGCCCCTCCACTGATAAACCAGTCCCACCTGAACTCACAAACAAACCTTCCCTCAACTCACCCACGAACGAAGCCCCGACACTCACTCACTCACTCACAAACCCCTCATCCTCCTCGACATCCTCACACCGGCCCCTAACGGCCTCAATCCCAACCTCGGCCCTCACGTCCCTCTGGATCTTGAGGAAGTACTTCCGCAGCGTCGCCAGGCCCCGCAGGAACCCCCTGTCCGGCTCGTCCGGATACTGCGGCGGGCACGCCTTGTCCGCGATGGGCGTCGAGGCCGTGATGCTGTTCGCAAAGTCTGCGATCTTAAAGTCCACGTCGCGCTTGTTCCGCCTGCGCCGCCTCCTCACCGCCGACACGTCCTCCGCGTCCGTCGCGGCGTCGGTCGTCGAGTCGTCAACCACCGCGTCCCCCTCACTGTCCTCGCCGTCATAGAACATGAGGAGACTCGCCGCGTAGAACCGGTAGCCCCGGAGGCCCCGCGCGATGCTCGCCAGCTCGTCCAGCTTCCGGATGATGGTGGGAATCTGCCGCAGCACGCTGTAGTGGTCCACGCCGTTGTATAGGAACCGCGTCAGCGCCTCCTGGAACTCGGCGCCGGCCTTAATCCGCCGCCCCTCGTACTTGTCCCGGAAGATGTACGACTGCGTCTTGACGTCCCACACCTGCAGCCCGCAGACGCGGACGCCCAGCTCGCGCGACGTCGTCTTGGCGCACTTGCCCTTCTGCGAGATGCGCTTCGCGGGCGTCGCGTCGACGCCGTACTGCCGCGTGCCCATCTTCAGGTCCATCATGCACGGCCGCTTCATGCCAGCCGTGAGGTCCTCGAGGAGGAGGAAGAACTCTACGCGGTCGCGCTGCATCTGCGCCTCCTTGGGGTTCACAGGCCGAGGAATCTTGAAATCGACGGGCGGAGGAAGAGCGATCTCGTCCTCCACGGCGCAGTATTTCTCGGGCTCGGCCGCCTCATCCGCATCGTTGTTGCTGTCCTTGAAGGGGGTGGAGGGCCCGCCGCTGTCCTGGAACAGGACCTGGTCGGCCTCCTCAAAGTACTTCAGGTTGCCCCGGGACTCGCTGCCAACCTGCGGCTTCCTACGCAGCCCGCTGCCCGAGTACCGGCGCTTCCTCTTGAGCGACAGGAACTCCTCGCCCATCGTCCCAGCCTCCGGGGCGCTGGTGCCCGCCACATCCTTGACGTCGTCCCCATCCCCGTCTTCGTGCAGGTCCGGCAGACGCTGACTCGCGCTATCCGAGAGGCGCGCCCGGGACGGCACTTGGATTGGCGCAGGGATCTCGATCGTCGATGTAGCTGACAGATCGGCGCTGGGATGATCCAGGTTCTGAATAGCCGAGGTGGACTGTGCTGGTTTGAGAGGTGGCCTGTTGGCGGCGGCTGGCCGTGGGACGAGCGGTCGCTTGTGCGGCTTTCGATGCCGCTGAATGGACACGGGGTGCTCAAAGAAGGCGTTGTTAAACACCCGGTTGCGCAGCCTCTTGTTGACTATCGTGGCGCCCCAGCTCTTGATGCGGCTGTGCTGACTCCAGTTTCCCGAGTTCCCATTCACGCCTTCGACGGCTGAGCCTGGAGTCTTGCCCGGGCGATGATACACAGGAGGAGCCGGTGGCAGGTCCGGCTGGAGCAGATTGCGGGGAATAATGTGTCTGTTGTCGTCAAAGGTGACGGTGGGAATCTGTATCGGACCGTTGGCAAAAGATTGGCTGATGACCCGCCTTCGAGGTTGCACCTGGTCGGGCACGTCCGCACCTTCCAGTGGTGAGTCGCTCACGGCCTGTTCCGGAGAAACACCCTTTCCTGAGCCAGTGTCATTCTTGACAATCGACTTGCGTCTGGGCTGCTTCTTGAAAGTGACATTCAGCACGCCAATATACCTAAAAGCAAGTTAGTTGACCTGCGTTCCGGCGCATGGGGAGCGAGGCGTCCGCAACTGGTGCCGTTCCTTCAGGCACGAAGGGACCCGGTCAGGAGCGAGCATCGTGACATACCTAGGGAGGAACGACAGCAGGTCACGGTGGAAATGCTCAACGGTTTCATAGAATTCATTCTCCCTATTGTTGAGCTTCTTACAGACGGCCCTCTTAGAGAAGCGCCACAGAGGGGTATGGCCGCCAACCTGATGATTGTACGGAATCAGCTCGATGGCTTCCAGGGGCTGCAAAGCATCCTTCTGATCACCATACTCTTGTGCACGGTAGTTATCGTGATACAGTAGAGTGGGATGGGAGACGGTCTTCTCCGACAACGGCAGAACCTTTTCAGGCTCATCGATGGCAATCTCCTCGCACACCATGGCCGTGTCTAGGCTCGCGGAGACGCTGGGGTGCCGCACACTGCGGCCAGACTGGGATGCCGGCGGCGTTGGCGGCGGCGTGTGGTCCTCGGGCTCGGGCACCCCAGCCTTGACAAGCCAGCGGAGCTGATCTTTCCCTCGCAGCTCAGGATGGCCTGGAGCTAACGGGTGCTCGTCCGAGGAGCTGCGATCATCATCTAGGCCTCTTTCGGGATCCTGATGAGGTAAAAAGAATGCAGAAGAGATCTTCTCCTCGCCCGAATCATCGCCCTCGTCGTGGTGCGATCTCGATCCGGTGCTAGAGACTGAACGTGGACTATCCGCTGAGTTTTCGTCCACCACAGTGCGGGTGGGTGATTCGGTGCCGCTGGGCGCTGGCGAAGGAGGCTGGAGTGCAGTTGGCGTGGGCTCCCCCAGAGCGAGACCCACGGATGAGGCTGTGCTCCTGATCTCGCTAGCCTGGCCGGGGGTATCAGGGGGTGGCGTCGGCCGATGAGACGGAGCCAACGGTGATTCTTTCATTTGGGTGTGGGCGGGTAACTGCCGGGGCTCGAGGAAACCGGCTGGTTCTTCAAAGGCCGAATCATTGCCGGCAGCCGTACGACCGCTCTGTTCCGCCCCGGAAGCCACCCGCGCTTGGCTTCCTCCCTTGGTGCCCTTCCTCTTGGCCTTTTCTTCCGGGAGACCTTCCCTAAAGAAACCCAGGGTGTGCGTGGCCTTGCGACTTCGGTTATTGGGCTCTGCCCTGGCCATGGCTTTGGCGACGGACTTCTCGACATGACCGTCCTGCGCGTCATCCAGCTCCCCAGACCCAATGGACCACATCTTCTCGGGGCCGATTGAGTATCGAGGTTCGGGCCGCTTTGTCCCGGGCCGAGTCCGTTGCTGCTCATCGTCCAAAAAGTCCTGCACTTGGGGAGTAGGTAGCAGGACCTTTTCGGGGGATCCAAATACCGGAGGAGTGTCGATGTCAGAAGATTGAGAGTAGGTGCGGGAAAGTCTCTGGCGCCCCAATTCCCTGATCTCCCTTTCGATTCGCTCGAGCGGGTTCGGCTCAGGTACCCTGTCAGAGGGGTAGGTGATGTGTTGACCCATAGCCAGGTCGGTGACACCACTAGTAGACATCATATGCGACGACGACAGCCGATCAGACTCTGGCGTTAAGAAGGTGGCAGGGGCCGCTGGAGAGACTGAAGCTGCCATAGTCGGTGTTGCGGCAGCCCTTGGTGTCAGGGACCCGCCGGCACCATCCTCAGGGTGGGAACCGTCATTTTTAAAGTCCAAGGAGGCCGACTGGATGAGGTCTGTATCTGCACGGTGAGGCGTCGTGGTATGGTTTGCCGTGTGGTAGGGAAGCCGCGATCTGTTACCGGGTAGCACACGGCTGGTTGTACCGCCGGTAGTGGTCTGAGGCCCGGTGTACGTCGATGAGGTAGTCGATGATGGGGCTGTGGATGGGTGCGTGGAAGCTTGTGGCGGGATACCACGGGCGGTAGCGAGGGCCTGGGTCAGGAGGGACGAGCCAGGCTGGCGCTGGTCAAAGGCCGGGGGGCGAGACCTTTTAGTAGGGGAGGACAACGGATCGGCAGAGGCCTTAGCATCGGAATCCGGCTGCAGGAGTGAAACGTCGGATGGTGGTGGAGGACCCTGTGGGATGGCCGGGGCCGTTGATTGGGATTGGGCCGGCATGCTGGGATCCAAGGCAGGAGGAGGGGGAGCGGGTGTGCCACGGCTTGCAGGTGTGTGGGTGCTGCTGGTGGATGTGGCAGCGGCGGTTGGCGTGGCAGGGACGGAGCGTGTCGTCGCATCATCGGTGACACCACCACGAGGGGCGTCGGTTGGAGCCATTATAGAGGCGCTAGGTTCCTTATGCTCCGCAGTGTTCGGCGCCGTGGGTTTGGTAAGGGGGCGGAGAGGAGCCGAGTTGCATGGCGCCTGATCCTTGGCGAGGGTCGGGCTCAGCGGTGGAGACGAGGGACCGTGGTCGACATGAGACGGGCCTGACATGAGGTGAGAGCATTTGGCGAATGCGACGAACGCGTGGGCTGGATGGTTCGAAGGCAGACGCTTGTTTTGGGGGGGCGTGTGGTGGATAACGAAAGGTTACTGGTGCGATTTGCGGCCGATTTGGGTCGGGCCTAAAAAAGCAGCAGTTCAGGATGGGGAATTTGAGTCGCGCGCCCGAACCGAATTAGGAGAACCGGGGCGGGAGGGGGACGTGCCGAAAGAGCAGCAAATACTTTGACTCGATGACGGGATGTGATGGACCCGCGAGTCTCCGCTGCTTATCTCGAGCTGTGGTCGTCAGAGCGTGGGTGTGGCTTTGTGACAGCGTCAGCAGAGAGATAAGAATGCCGCGCAGATAGCAAGGCAAGTAAGTGCGTGGGGCAGGCGAATATGGTTGCGACTGCCCGATGTGAATGGCGGCTGCGCAAGATGGCACTGAAGGTGCGATCAAGGCTCTCGAGAAACGGAAGGTGGGACCGTGAAAGTCGGTCTATGGGCCGGAGGTGGAGGTACCCAGTGGAAAAGACACCCCGGAGCTCAGACGAGGAAACGCAAAATATGGACTTTGTTTCTCTTCGGTGGGAATTGGAAGAGGGTCTCGAAAGACAAGTGGGATAGGTAATGCTATGCTATCCCTTATTCCTCGCCAATCCAGGGTTGTGAGACCACCGCTAGTGTCGGTAACAGACTCCAGCCAGCGGCGGCACAAAAACAGCCAACGACGAGCAGCAGATGGGAGGCGCCGGAGCACAGCTTCCCAGCGATCTAGTTGCTATGAGGTTTAGACGATGCTCAGACCCACGGCAGCTCACGGGACGTGAATCTTCCCTGTCCGACCTTGACAGTGCAGACGGAGCTTTCGAATGACAGTACTTGGGGGTGAAATAAGAGAGGAGTGTGAGAGTACAAGAATTGGGGAGTGCGGGGCACTCTGTTATATACCTCTGGGATTTTCCGGCCACAGGTGGGGCACCGTGGAGGGGCCGTGCCAAGATTTAGCCCATCGTAGCTTAAATGCCGTGAACCTCAACCATCGCATGTCTCTGGGGTGCTGGACTCAGCCTTCGCCAGCCAGAGGGGAAAGGGGCAAGCTGCTTCAATGGAGGGGAAGGAGCTCCCCAAGCTTGGCCCCTCTGCATGTGCCCCGATACGACGTGGGTGTTCTAATGCTGGTTTTTGCTGCGAGGTGCAAGCCTGTGGACCGCCATACTGTCTCTTAGCCCTAAATAAGTGGTCCAGGGTGTCGTGACCTGATGTACCCTCTACAGATGCCAGGCGTTGAAGATCCCCATTGATGACCCCAGAGCACATGACGAAAGACGCCGCCACAGGGTCACTCTTGCCTCGCTAACCGTCGGAAAGGGTCCCTCTCGCTATGGTGAGGGGCTGCCATTGGCCGGAATGATGTAACCCACAGTACAAAAGTCGCTGGTCGAACTTTAATCGTTGGAGGCAGGAACGAAGGGGAGAACGATGAGCCGAAGTACTATCTGATGAACGCCGCTTGAGGGGACGAAGTTGATCATGGCTGCAGCCCAGCAAGCCAAAGACGACCAAAGGGTCCATTGCTCGCCAACAAGGTGCCCTTGAGCCAGGGGCTGCCGGATCCCGTCCAACGGCCCACGGGCCACGCAATGCAACACTCGGGCCCCGCCACGAGGGTGGGACAGGCCGCTCATTGGTTCCCGGAACCACGTTTCTGCCCAAGTGGCTGTCGGTCCTTCCAGGTCGGACCTGCCACGCTTCCAACACAAGACATGGGCTTGTGAGCCATTGCCGATGAGCGCCTCATCACGGCTAGGGGCTCCAGAGAAACCATCGCTGTGTCGAAGGTTGTTACTTTTTACGCTCTTCCGCTTGCCTCGGCGTCACGTCGGCTAACCTCGTACTTGGCTGAAAGCAGTCGCCGGAACGGGGAGACGCTAGCCACGCTTTCATGGGTCCGTCCGGGTTGTGGGGGGGTTGCCGGGATGAAGCTCTTGGGCGATCCCAAGCTGGTTTCTTTCCGAGATGACCGGGAGGTGTAGCACCCGCCCAGACAGACTGGGTTCTGTTGGCATGCTCGTGCCTTTCTGCCCTATTCGGTGGCTGGTCGGGGATGTCGCGGTATTCAAAACCCCGAGCACAAATTCTTCCCGCTTCTGAATTGCCGTCTCTGGCCTAGTCTACCCCAGCTCCGTCCCACCGCGGCACCGCCCCATCCGCCGACTCCGGCCCGCCGTGCCATCGCTCCACCGGAGCGGCTGTAAAGATGCTAACGACTTTGTTGTACGAGTACGAGAGCATGCCAACCACGCGGCATGGCGAGAGGCAATCATCGGTTCTTCTAACGGCAGGGCGGGCAATGATACGATTGCCAAATTGCCGTCCTGGGAAGTGTCGCTCCCGCCCGCTTCGTGTGCCGACCCCAAGCATCCGCTCCTCTCTTGTCGGCCAATCGCGCACCGGAATCATTACCGCGCCCATTGGGCTCTGTGAAGCTCCCGTGGATGCATGAGGCGCCGACTGCTTGGGCGCTGCGGGCCCAGCCTTGGATCTGCAAGCGGAGAGGCCGCGTCGTCGACGACGTGCCGCTCGCCGGGCCCTCTGCATCCAATCATCTTAGAACGTGGTCTACGATCCCCTCATCCCTCTCAACCCCACACACAATGCGGAGCTCTCTCTCAAACCCCCGACATGGGAAACATGATCATTATCCCTGGGCAATTAGAATTAGGATCGTGCCCGGATGGGGAGTGATTGGCGGCATTGGCGTTTTGTTGCGGCCCCTTTTTGCACTCCTGATGACGACGCTTCGCTTCCCTGTGAAGCGTCTGCGAGCCGTTACAGGAAACGTGGCTTAGGAACTTTGTAAGGTTTGTTGAATTCGGAAGACCCGGAATGGCTAGGTGCGGGTGTTCTCGAGTCAAGGGCGTCACGCCGCGAGATTGTTTCTTGTATCCCCTTGGAGGGCGGGGACCGGGTGGTGTGATACCATCCGTCACACTTACAAGCAAACAGCGTCCACCCGATATGGACTCCTTCGTCGGTGCTCTTCTTGCGCACGCTACGTCCTTCCCAAAACGATCATTCCAAGTTCACCGTCTAGATTACGAGCCCCTGAGTGCCACATGCTGAGGGTGCTGGGGACGCGTTCCGAGGAAGTGGCTCGCCCTGGCGGCCTTCGGCGTGGAGGATCGCCCTCGACGCAGCTAAAAAGATCGTCGTCGGTATGGCAGGCCGAGTTGCACTGACAAATGCCAATGACGCTGTACGCCCTCCTCCACGTTCCCGTCACTCCTCGGCTTGCTTCCCGTACGGTACACTTCACACACCGCCAGGTCGTTTATACCGATTATGTTTAGCTGTCTTCTTGGAACATGGACCCGTCTTTTCCGGCCCGCGTGGAACTTCCTGCCCGTCTCCGCGGTCCAGTCTCGCCTGATCCGTAGCGACCACGCTTGTCCAGGTAAATCCTGTGTTTATCCCTCGTTGTCGTTCTCCTCGTTCCAATTGGATCCGGGTGGGGGAGGTATGAGCTGGCAAGGACGTCGGGCGCTGTTGAGCCTGATTTGTTCGTCTTCAGGAATCAGATGGCGCCGCCCCTTCATGCTTCTTCCGGGCCTTTGTCTGTGGTAGGGGAAGGGATGGACTTTCCTTGAAGGGACGGCAGGGGTTGGGATCATGGACCTGATCCGGCCATGGCATGGAAACGTGGAAGATGTCACGTATGCAGTAAACGACGCCCTGCCCCTGAGTGACCTACTCTGTACATTATCCAACTCGAGCAAGGAACACACACACGGAGAGGGTCATGCTTCCTGCACGTCCCAAACAAAACATAACAGCGGTGCAAGTCAAACGAATCCACATCACCACCTAGCAAAGGAGGGGATGCCGACCCACCCCCTCCCTCACCGTCCAAACAAACAACCCCGATCCACCATGTGCTCATGCACCTCGGAATCCCTGTTTGTACCGGGGTAGCTGCGGGAGCTAACGGCATGGCCTCGCGGGCGGGGTGCAGATGGCGGGAAAGGGGGAAATGGGAGAAGGGGGTGTGTGGCTTTGGGCGAGCGGTGGGCAGGGGCGTGGAGGAGGGACGGGAGGGGGTGGACGTTGAGGGGAGCTGTTGACGCACGGGTTTGAGGTTCGAACCGGTGAGATGCAGTGTCATGTTTGCTTTCGCTTGGCTGGTGCGCCGGAGGCCTCAATCGGGGATGAGGCGGGTTGCACGGGGTTTGTTTCGGGGTTTCTCCGCTGGACGTGTTTGGACTTTTTGTGTCGTGAGTGGCATATCGCGGATTCAACGGTGCTAGGGAGGGGAGGGCATCTAGAAAGCTATCGTGGTATCATGTATGTATAAACATCTAAACTGCAGTTGGTGGTAAAACACTGGGAGGCATCGGCGCCTCCTCTGTTCCGCGTGGACATCGTAAATGTAGAACTCCCGCTCAAGGCTCGACCCGTAACGTAAACTGCCGGGATAGAGCATGCAAAGCAAAAGACGCCCGCAACTCACGAGGTCGAAAAGACCGTCTACCAACCCCCAACCTCCATATCGACAATACCGCGGAACCTCGTGGTGGATTCCTCGTGTGACACCCTACTCTCATTCCTCGCCCGCTGCAAATCCGTCTCGACGTCCCAGGTCGTGAGGAACTCGTTGAGATTAGCCAGCACGTCGTCCACATCGTCCACGGGTCCCTCCGCCGTCCCCTCCCCATCCCCATATCCACCCTCCTCTCCCGTCGCCACATCCCCTACCTCATCTCGCACCTCTTCGCACTTTTCCCACGTGTTCATCGGACTTGATCCCGTGGACGACTCTGCCGTCACAAACGCCATCGCCATGGCGTCCGTCTCGGGACTCCGCTGGCTCAGCTGCGACGGCGTGGGAAGCAACCGCTGACGCACGGGATCCGTGCGGCGCTTGACACTCGCAAAATGACTCCCAAACACGCCAGACACCTCCTCCACATCGTCGGGAATTGGCTCGGCCGGCGGAGGTGATGCGCGGTTGAAGCTGGACATCGGGGCGGGGCTGCTTGCTTCGCGGGGTAGCGGCGCCCAGGAGACGCGCTTCTTGGGCTTGGAGGCGGTTTCCCAGGGGTTCTCGGTCGCGGCGGCGAGGAGGCTGGGGGTATGGGGAAGGTGGCTGTCGGATAGGCGGGGGAAGGGACGGGACTTTGACTTTGGTGACATCATGAAGGAGGAGAAGGATCGGATGGAAAAGTCGGTGTTTGAGACGTCGGATAGGATGTTGGAGCGCTCGGCCGCTTCCGTGGCTCTGGGTTCTTCTTGCGTCGGTTCGGAAGGCGGGGGTAATTGGGGACTCGAACAAGGCGTTGAGTAGGTGTCGTTGACCACGCCAGGCTGCGTCGCGAGTCTGTTCACCCAGGGGCTTTGGGCCTCTGGGGAGACGATGGACGACTGTGTTGGTTGGTCTGGTATTTCGATAGTTAATGGACTCTGCTGATTAGATCCATTGGCAAGATTGTTGACGGAGTTCTTCATCCAGGGACTCTGCTCCTTAGATCCATCATTACCAGAATGTCTGATGGAGCTCTCCATCCAGGGTTTCTGCTCCCCATTGACGAGAACCCTGACGGAGGCCTTCATCCAGGGGCTCTGTTCTTCAACCGCAACCCTGGAGCGTTGAGTGCCGGATGGAGCAACGTTGCTATCGGGAAGGGTATCAGGCAGGGTGTCCCGCGTATGACGGTCGGGCTGGGGAGTAGAGCGCGGTTCAACCTCCTGAGGCTGCATCTCGCCTTGAGATGCTGTGTTATCCGTCTTACACGGCGACGAAGTGTATACGGTGTATGGGTCCAAAACGGCGGGTTTCGTTGGGGTCGGGCCCTCGTGAGGAGTCTGCACGTCTTCCATGCCAGCATTCTCCCCGCCTTCCACGAGCGTGGTCGACGCGTAGTCGGCCAAGCTAGATGCTGAGACAGAACTGCAAGTTGATAGATCCGCTACCGCCAGAGCAGAGACAGGGGGCGTGGGTTCGCCCTTGCCGTGGTGGTGTTCCATCGCCGTCTCGTCCCGTGAGAGCCGGTCTGGGCTATTCCCGGCGTCCGGTGCGCTAGGGCCTGGTGAACGAGCAACGGGAGGCTTTGGGACGATGTCCTGGAATTCCCTCCCCCGACTAAACCGACTCTGCCATTTGAGATCGCGGTCGATGTGCTTCCCCCACACTCCGTGATGGTCCAGTTTACTTGCAGAGAGTAATGCAGCTTCCAAAGCATTCCCTCCCGCTCCCGCTTTCTTCGGCGTAACGTTGGGGTCGGTCACCCGCAGAACTCCATCATTCTCCGGCTTTGATTGCTGTACAATATCTTGTCCTTCCTTATCTTGGCCGGATTCAGCGTGCACAGCCGGCCCATTGTCCACTTTAACGAGATTTTGTTCACCCTCGAGAGCTTCCTCATGGTTGGACTCGTCCGTCGAGGATATGGAGGTAGAGTCATCAGACGAGATATGGATGTTTTGTGGTTCAACTGCCGGAGACGAACGACGCACGGATGTAGAGTGTCTTCGCGACTTTTCGCTGACCGCGGATTTCAAGGACTGAGGTGGTCGCCTCTCGCTCTGGGACGAGCCCCTGTGAGTTATGCGACTGGAAACATGGCGCGAAACGCCTCTCCGCGATGCCTCCGAGCCAGGCGGCAACCGAGAACCCTGGCTAGCACGTCGCGACAGGCTTTGAGAAGACGAGAACGTAGGATTGTGCGAAGCCCCCGCGACCGCCGATTCGTCGGGGCGCACCCTGGCTTCCGTCCTCGACTGGCTGGAAGGTTGCGCGGGAGTCAGCTCGCCATTTAAAGATGTTAGACTCGACAGCGGGGAGCTCGCTCCTTGCCGAGGCCCCCCGTCGCCGATAGAAACGGGAGACGAAAGCTTCGCCTCGGGCTCCAGCGTGCGACGCCTCTTGTCGGCCCGGCGCCTCAGCCATGAGGAATCCGCCCGCGGCCTCTTCGCAGACTGAGACTGGGACTGGTTCGTGGACGCCCAGAACTCGTCCCGGATAGGAGCGCTCGGCTGTACCCTGTTCCTCCACCGCTCGACCCTAACGATGTCGTCTCGTTCCAGGAAGGGGTGCGTGTCTGGGTTCAGGCTCTCGGGGCTCGGCAGGTAGCTAGACTCGGTTGCCTGCGTGGCCTCTACGCGTGGGGACAAGGCGGGCTCGCATGGTTCGGGTGATTGTGTCTTGAGTAGAGGGTGAAAGGTAGATCGTTGTGTTGTTTGAGACGGCTTGATCGGTCCCGCCCAGGGATTGACGAAACCAGACGCCCGGTCGAAGGGGCCCCGGAGGGTGCTGGTAATCAAGAGGGGGGCGTAGCCTGTTAAGTATCGTCGAGCGACATCCTCGTAGCGGCGAACTGCAACCTCGTCGGTCTCATTAGTGGTATGGGTTTGCGTCGAAATAACATCGTCGTCGGAGCACGGCACCCGGCAGTAGAGGTTGTCGGTCAAGGGATCGTAGGCGTCCCACTGCTGCGGGCTCGGAGCCATTCTGAGTCCGCAAATGCCAATCTGCGCATTGACGTGTGGGCGGCGACGCTCGGGCGTTATGGGTGCGCGGGTTTCGACAGCATTGGGCGGAAGGGGGTTGTCGTGAGCGACAAAAATGGGCCGCTGTCGTCGGAGTTCAGAGTGGAGACCCAAAGTCGACCAGGGCGGGTTGGTTGCTAGGAGCTCGCGTCTCTAGCTCGCGAACGCGACACCCCGCGTTTACACGTGATTCCGCGTAAATGACCGCGCGATGCCGCAGGGTTTCCCCCACTTCCGACAAGATCCCGCTCCAGAGTTTCGTTTCTAGCAGTTCAGTCGAATGCTATATTCTTCGAATATCCCCGCAGTTGCAAGGAATAGTCTTGCAACATTCCAGACTCTTCTTTTATGAAAAACTTCGACCCATCCAGCAAACTAGGTGGTTCGCATGATGGACCACTCACTCATCTCTTGGCAACTGCCAGCGGCTGCATTTTGTCCCCTCCCTATCCGAAACCACGTGACGCCCTTCTCCGCCGGCATATGCCTGTTTGTTGACATGGCAACCCGCATTCATCCAATGGGAGCTCTTCCCGCTATTTTGTTCAGGACTGATATCACCACAAACGCGAATGCGATCGCGAAACAACCCGCCGCAGGAGGCGTCGACATTCAACAAGGGCCCATTCTTCGCCTTATTCTTCCCAACCACCCCAAACATTCCCTTAGCTTTATGATATACGCCGAAAACAACATCTCAGACCCCTGTGCAACAATTGTCTCTGCAAGTACCTCCGCGAACCCCGACAATCTTGTTTGTTTCACACAGATAATTCGACTTTGCGCCCCTCCATTTCCCGGCCGCGAAACAACGTTTTCCTCCCCGACACAGACTTCATGACCACGCAATAACTCGACCACGCCCTCGCCCCCGCGCTGTCCCCCCGAAACCATATAGCCATGGAGCACGCCTGGCTCGACTCCCTCTCGGAGGACTGGGTGTCGCAACCTCGCTCCGACGACTCAATCGCGCACATCGACCCGGCGCCAAAACCCGACTTTGAGAACCGGCGGTCCTCGATTTTTAGGAAGAAGGGGAGTGGAAGCAGGATACCGAGGCCAAACGGGACGCCGTGCACGAACGACGATAGCGCCAATGTTCTGGCCGAGCGCAGCCTAAGCTACATCAACATGACCGCGCCGAGACGCGACCAGACGAGAGACTCCGCGGACTCATCGCGGCCACAGTGGGAGAAGAGTCGGTACCTTAGCCGGTCCGGATCCTCAGGCACGACGAGCTCCGTTGTCCACAACACAGTAAACCAGCGGTCCCCAAGCGCGTCGCCCAGCAAGAGGAGGGGCTCCACACCGGAATGGAAGAGGCGGCTGGTGTACGGCGACCTGGCGTACGGGGAACAGCGGGATCTCTTCTGCTCTGCGGCCGCGGACGGCCTGGAGGGAATATTTAAGCCGCCGCCGTCGCAGGACGCGGAGGATCCCTTCGTCGAGGGAGACAGCCACCCGAACGAGACGACGTTACCATCAAGCCCGCCCGTATTCCGCCCGCCTCCGCATTTTGACGAAAGCGAGTTCCCCGACGACGAGTTCGAAGCCGCGCCTGCCGATGTTACTCCTAGCCCGAGTCCTCGGAAGGGTTATAAGGAGATCCACGACCTGCTTGACGAGAACTCGGCTATGCTGGGAAGCTCGGACGAGTTTAGCATACACCAGGATACCTTCCAGGACGAGCAATATCCCGACGACGGAAGGTATGCCGCCGAGGAGAGGTATCTCACCCACGAGGAGTATCCCGCCCATGAGGAGTATCCCGCCCACGAGAGATATCCAGCCTATGAGGATCCCGCCGAAGATAATTATCCAGCCGAAGAGAAGTATCCCGTTTACGAGGAGCATCCCGTCCACGAGGAGAACCTCACCCACGAGAATAATCCCGCCGAAGAAGAGGAGCATCCCCCCGTCGAGAAGCCTCCCGCCAACAACGCACCACCACCCGCCGAGAAACCCCACGACGTCCTCCAACCCCCCCAAGGCGAATCCCGCAAAACAAGCGGCCAAAGCGTCGTGAACAACGAGTACTTCAGCCCCATCTACCTCTCCGTCCACGACACGGGCGACGGCAAGGTCGACTTTGAGCCTATGGAGCTCCCGGCCGACCAGCTCCGGGACCGGCTGGAGAGGGTGCAGGAGAAACGGATGCTGCTCAACTCGACGCTTGGGGAGGATGCGGCGCAGGATGTCCAGACCGATACGTACGCGGTTGCTGCGAATATTGACAGTACGGAGGACTACATGCGGAACGGTGGTTTTCTGAACTTGCGACGGGGAGGGGATTCGGTGGATGGGTCGTTCCGGTATCGCCTACTAAGTCCCTCGCTCGGCAACGACTCTTCCGAGATGCTACCGGATCAATCCCTCCAGGCAAGCACACCGAAGCAGTTCCCCACCGTCAGGAATGACCTGGGTGGCCACCCGCGGACCTTCGACGGGAGCCCGCTGCTTCCTCGGGCGCCTTATCCGAGCCCCGAGAAGCTGATGCCCCGCCCGCACACGAGCGGCGGCAGCCCGCTCAAGCTCTTTGGGCCGTACGACACGTTTACGAACCAGACGCTCATGCGCCGAATTAGCCAGTTCGAGGAGGCGATGTCTCCTCCGTCTGACAAGTCGTTTGAGACAAACCCGTTCCGGTCGTCTGTGGATGCCACCAGTCGGAGAAGCCACCCCTTGGCACAGGAGAGGACCCAGGAGGAGAGGTCTGTTAGCCACTTTGGCGATGGGGGCCTCGAGGGCTACGAATTCGGCGGGGATGTATCTGGCCTCTCCGTGGAAGAGTCGAGGCTGAACACCAACCCGAACATCTCTCAGCAGGAAAACATTCCACCCCCGTTTTCCCCGGCCCACGACTCCTCCCCACCCGACTCGAGCCACCTCATGATCCTCCGCCAGCGTCAAAAGTCAGGCGGCCCTCTCACCTCATCACAACATAGCCAGCCCATTCTCGGCGCCCGCCTTAACGTGAGCGACGCCCAAGTCTACCTCGGCACCCCGAAGCGAATCATCAGCTCCGAAATGAAGCGGCCCCGGACGTCACCAACAAAAGACCCGACCCCCAAGCGGCGCCGCACCCTCCACAAGACGGATATCGCGTACGGAAGGGAGTGCGAGCCCGTCGGAGTGGATGCCGTGCAGACGACGCACCAGCAGATGCAGGCCGCGATGGAGAAGCGGAGAAGGGACGCGAGGTCCGGCGACGCGCTGCAGGTGGCTGAGCTGGATGTGCTTTCTCACCGGCAGATTCTCCGCCCGCGCACGCCGACGCCGAGCCAGAGGTCGTCGCTGCAGAGGGATACCGTCCCGTCGTACGGCGACCTTTCCGTCGGGGGCCGGCCGAAGCGCTCGCCGCTTCGGAATACGCACTCTAGCGGGAGACAGTCGGCGGCTTCGGGCGAGACGGACCGCAAGCCGTCCATCAAGACGCAGGATTTCCTGGACGAGGCGGCGCAGATCATGGCCATGATTCGGAACCAGGTGCGGCCTACTAACCTCGCCAGCGTGCAGGAGACCGACGAGCGCGCATTCGAGGGCGACGACCACGGGGATGACGACTCCTACGAAGAGCCGTTTTCGCGTCCGCCTAGCCGCGAGGGTGCGCCGGTGACGCGTATGCCAGCGAGACAGGAGGACCCCGAGATTCTCGACCGGCTCAAAAAATACCAGGAGATGAGCGACATGGGCGACGTCATCACCTCGTCTCTGCGGTCGATGAACCTAGCGAGGGAGGCGATCCTCGAGACGCGGGAGATGGAGCGCGAGGCAAGGGAGGCCGCGTGGGCGAACCTCCTCGGGGCGGGAGACGAGGAGTTCAGCGACCCGCCTAATATCCGCATCTCGCAGGGCCCCACAGAGTCTAACGCCACCACTCCCGGCGTCGCGTACCCCTCCGTGTCCTCCGGCGGGACAAACCGCACCAGCTCGTCGCGGAACTCGGAGTGCAAGAGGACCATTGCGCCGCAGAGCGTGAGCCACCTGATTCCCGATCAGGTGGGCAGCATGTACCTCGACCGGAACGAGAACCGCTGGGTCAAGAAGAAGGAGCGCGCGGCGAGGAGGATAAGCGAGACGATCCGCGACGAGAGCGACGACGACCCATTCGCGAGCATCCCCGACTTATCGGTCGACATGACGATGGAAATGCAGAACCTGAGGATTGCGAAGGAGCAGGAGCAGCAGGCAGCCGAGGAGGAGGGGGGGATGATGTCGTCTCCCAAGAATCCGCTGGGTAGCCCCCCTGGCCGGGTCCAGAGCTACGCCACCCTCACGCCCGACCAAGACGCCGATGACGCAGTTTCTCGCGCTAGGGACGAGATCTCGAAGCTGGAGATCAAGGCGGCTGCGTCGCCGGCCCGGGAGGAGGAAGTCGAGCGCGAGATTTCCATCGACGAGGGGAGGCACACGCCGTTGTCGAAGAGGCGGAACCTCACGATCTCTTTCTCGTCGCCTGTTGCGTCGTTCATCCGAGATGTCCTGCCCGAGGATCTGAACGAATTGTCCGAGGACGAGGACTACACGCCGGATCTCCCGGGAGAGCAAGGGCACACGCTGAGCGGGAAGGGGACGTGGCAGAGGCCATCACCAGTCAATCGCCGCAAGGGATCACGCGGTTACGTACGGCAGCCGTCTGGCAGCAGGGTCTCCTTCCTGCGGCGCGCCGTCTCCCGCATTGAGGAGCGGGACGAGGAGAGCACCCGCGAAGGTCCCGAGGCGGAGGACCGCCAGCTTAGTATTCTGGGCGAGAACAGCGCCCTCTCGCACGTCACGCCCGCCCCCCGCCGCAGGAACCTCAGCTTCGTCTTCAAGCCCAACGCCGGCGACGCGGACTCGAGCGTCATCGCGCAGAACGTCGGCAACCTGTCGCTGAGCCCGCTGTCAGAGTTCACGATGCACAACACTGACCGGTCGTACGGGCTCGAGGTGAGCTACGTCATGGATAAGCGGCACCTCGTGTCGGGCGACGGCTCCAAGAAGGTCATGTCGCTGGGGATCCGCGAACTCGTGGACCGGCTGACGGAGGCGGAGCCGTCGGAGCCCTTCTGGGACGGGCTGTCGTCGCTGGACCTCCGGGACAAGCGGCTCTCGAGCCTGCACAAGCTCGACGAGTTCTGCGGGGCGCTGGTGAGCCTCGACGCGTCAGAGAATGACCTCACGCACCTCGACGGCGTGCCCTCGGGCGTAAGGCAGCTAAAGGTCTACGGCAACATGCTGTCGGAGCTGACGTCGTGGGACCACCTGTCGAACCTACAGTACGTGGACGTCTCGGGCAACGACCTGCGGAGCCTGTCGGCGCTCAAGCACCTCGTGCACCTGCGGAGCGTACGCGCGGACGACAACTTGCTTACGGGGCTCGACGGCATCGACGAGCTGGACGGGCTGCTGAGCCTGCGGGCGCGGAACAACCAGATCGAGGAGCTGGACTTTGAGGGAACTGGACTGCAGCGGCTGTCGGAGCTCGACGTCGGCGGCAACAAGATCACGTCGGTCCGCAACATTGAATGCCTCTCTTCGCTCTCGACCCTCAAGCTCCAGGGCAACCAGCTCGAGTCCTTCAGCTGCACCCGCACCTTTTCGTCTCTCCGATACCTCGACCTCAGCGACAACTCCCTCCACGCCCTCGACCTCACCCGCGTCCCCAAGCTCCGCCTCCTTCATGCAGACCGCAACAAGCTCACTGCCATCGCCGGCCTCACACACGCGCGCCACGTCGACAGCCTCTCCCTCCGCGAGCAGCGCGGCGAGCAGCCCCTCGACGTGCCGGCGGTGCTCTCAACGGCGTACGAGGTCCGCAAGCTATTCCTCTCGGGGAACTACGTCGGGGCGCTCGAGCCGCGGATCGACATGCTGAACCTGCAGCTCCTAGAGCTGTCGAGCTGCGGGTTGAGGGCGCTGCCGCCGGGCATGGGGCAGCTGATGCCGAACCTGCGGTCGCTGAACATCTGCTTCAACGCCGTGACGGAGCTGGGACCGCTGAGGTTCGTGCCCAGGCTGAAGAGGCTGCTCGCGGCGGGGAACAGGCTCGCGGACGGCACGGGGATCATGTCCGTCGTGAGGGAGTTCCCGCACCTGCGGGAGGTCGACCTGAGGGACAACCCGCTCACGCTCGGCTTCTACCCGCCCAGCCAGGTCCTGGTGTCAACCGAGTCGGAGGTGCTGCAATCTGTCGAGGGATTCAAGTTGCCCCATGCGGACGCGGAGAGGGACGGCAGGTTCAGGGGAAGGTTGGACGAGGCGACGAGGTTGAGGCGGAGGCTGTACGAGATCATATTTGCTTCGGGGTGCGTGAAGCTGAGGATCCTGGACGGCCTGGAGCTTCGGCGGGAAAAGGCTCTTGGGCAGGATGAGGCTATGGACAAGCTCGTCCTGGAGGGGCTGATTCCGGGGGACGGTCATGAGGACATCTCCCCGATGGCTGAGGAAGGCGGGGTGGTCAAGGATGAGGTGGTCAAGGACGAGGAGGTCAAGGGCGAAGTGGTCAGGGACGAGGTCGCCAAGGAGGAAAGGGGTACAGATGAGGAGGCCCAAGTCGAGCAAGCCCATGGCGAGGGGAGCCAAAGCAAGGAGGAGAGGACGGCGAGCGAAACGGAAGTGGAGAGCTGCGCAGAGAACAACGAGGACGATGAAGGTGACACCAGCCGGTGGCCAGCCGAAGACAGCTTCGCCTAAGAAAGGAGTCTTTCCCCGCGGAGGGGACGTGTTTTCCTGTACGAACAGGGCGTTGTCAGCCGTGTTTCTTTTTTCACAATGTTTGGGTTTTTATATGGCGCGGCTTACGGGAGGGTCTCT